>JAKRZM010000303.1:76336-96722 GCA_036379175.1 Heliconius cydno galanthus
TTTTATTTTGTTCACATATTATTTTATTACGTATGTATGTTTTTACGAATATTTTCAATTTTTATACTGTTTTTATAGCCATATTAAGAACAGTTAAGTATTACTTACAATTTAATGTGAACAATAACAAAAATATATAAATTAAATGGATCACGACTACACGTCGTCTACGTCTACGTCATCGAGAAAATCTATAGATGAATAACATCTTATATTACCATACAAAAACAATATAATTTTATATTTTTGACAATTAGGTACTTTGATTTCTTATGTTGTAACAATACAATTGACGAGCCCATTGAAAGCATTTAAGTATGAATTAGCCCTATTTTATAGTAAACGTTCCGTTTTAACACACAGAAGTAGATAAATAATAATAAATAATATATAAATAATAATAATTTATATTTAAAAATGTAAAATTGATTCACTAATTTAATAAAAGTATATTCTGAAACGAAAAATAATAAGAAATTTAATGAATCTTCTACCAGGTTAGGAATCGAACACACAACTCCCGCGTATATGCGGACGCTGTGCCACAATGTAGTAATATCAATTGTGATGAAATCCAAGACCTCAAGACTAAAATAGAACATTATATTAATTTTCCAAGTGAATATAGAAACCGTCGTAGGGCAGGAGCCACCGTGCGACCGTAAAGGCGACAGGTTGTAGATTTGATTCCCAGGCCGGGGAAATGTTAAATATTTTCATTCCTCGCTTTGGAAATGAGTCAAATAGACAAATCACGCCGCTCAGTTCCGCCACGCACCAGGCTATACATTGTTAGTAACAATAATCCTACTAATCTTCATAAACATCTAAATCGCTTTATGCTGTTACATTTTAGTAATGACAGAATAATAAATTCTTCTGTTTCTGTGTGACTGATAACGCATTAACAAAACTAGTGTACTTAGTAAGTAGGTTAGGGATTGTAGGGGAGCACTGAGAGAGGATTTCCAGTAACTCCAATAAGGCCGGAGGAACCGGAGTTCACGTTAACTGAGTTGTGTTTATAGATGATACTTTAAATTATGGTATAATATTTCACATAGTTATTTACTTTAAATGATATGGCATAACCGACCGATCTACTTTATAAGAATAATGGTAAGCATAGCATTCACAATCGCAAAAAGATCTGCACAAAAAAAACCTTGATGAACATTTTAATGTTAAGGAAGTTGTCTCTTTAGTAAAAGCTATATTAACATAATGTTATATTAATTTCATTTAAATATAAAATTTGTAAATATAAAATTTCAATAGTAGCATAATCAGCTTCACGCTGTATCCCGCACACGGTAGAGTAGAACCTAGTAACACTCCTTTCCCCGCTGTCCGCTGAATTCTGCTCCGCTGAAGCAAAGCGCGGCGTTCTGTTCCGCCACTTAACACGCGAGAC
This sequence comes from Heliconius cydno galanthus, assembly GCA_036379175.1. NCBI lineage: Eukaryota > Metazoa > Arthropoda > Insecta > Lepidoptera > Nymphalidae > Heliconius > Heliconius cydno. The sequence goes on from JAKRZM010000303.1 coordinate 77,751, forward strand.
ATCCAGAATTCGATGGAAAAAGGGAAATGAAATGTCTCTACTCTAGGTTTTGCATACTGCATACCTAGGATAGGCTTTACATAACAAAATATGTAACTGATTTTTTTTCTTATTCTTAGTACATACCACTAAACTCCCTGGCCGCGGCTCTCGCGACGGTACAGCTCGCGAGCACTAGCACAGTCACCGTGGACACAGTCATCGTCACTCACCCCTCGGGGCGCTGTCGGCACTGCGGCGCTCGCCCTCGGCCACCCGCCTCTTATAACTTTAGCACTTTCTGAGATTTACAGACCTGTTTTTGTTTTACTGGATGTTTATGACGTCATAGTCTATAGTTTTAGTGTGTATTGTTGGTGCACATGTGTATGTGACTAATTATTTAATATTTTGTAATTTGTATCGGGTTTTTTTTGTATAGAATTGCGGATACAAAACAAGAAAAAAAAGGCATCTTTGACTTTTCTGTCTTTAAAATTAGGTGGGCTGTGACATAAAAACTATTTGTATATATTCCAATATACAATATATTTTACTTCAAGTGTATAAATGATAGATGATGATGTATTCCGCAAATAGCAGGGTAGGTGGAGGCAACCTGGGAACCTAGCGCCACGACTGACCTCTAGTATAGTAAACATATATTAAATTTATTATATAAAAATTTAATTAAAACAGGTTCATGCTGTATCCTGCACATAGTAGGGAAGATACAGGGAACATAATGTTCCGTTCCCCACTTTCCACCGAACTTTGTAAGCATTTCTTGTTGAGTGGCGGAACTAAATATTTCCTTGAGTGGGCATTGAACCCACAGCCAGTCGCGGTTATATCATACTTAGTGCCCTTCCTCCACAACTCACCTCAAAAAATATATTTATAATATTCTGAAATAATTTTATAAGTGAAGTACCGCCATTTAAGATGTGTCATTATATTTGGCAGTAAAGTTAACGTTGCTAACGGAACCTATGCAGAAAATACACACACACATATATGTATAAGTTTTTAGGGATTGTGTGATATATTAATATAATCATATTATGAAACTAATACTGACTTCAAAATTATATTTATACGCACGAACATACACTAATATTTACTAAATTTTCGAAAATAATATATTAATTACTTCAAAGTAAAGAAAAATGAAAAATAATCTATGAAATTTTTGGAAAAAGAAATTGGGAATATATGTATAGATATACCGAATTATTTCTTTTATTTTGATTTAAATAAACAATTACTGCATATGAACTATAATTATGCAAAAAGTAAACTTGTTTTTCTTTAAAAAATGTTAACAAAGAAAAAATTAAACGAAATATAATGCGACGTCAGAAATAATAAGGTCATTAAACTTCCTAAAATTGTAACGAAGCCCGAGTAGGTACTTGCAGAATGCGAGGCGGAAGCCCACGCGATACTCAAAGGAACGTTCTTGGAATGACGTACCATATTATTTAACTGATAATTACATATATTAAACTATTGTCGCCGACAACTTAAGTNCGAAAATAATATATTAATTATTTCAAAGTAAAGAAAATTGAAAAATAATCTATGAAATTTTTGGAAAAAGAAATTGGGAATATATGTATAGATATACCGAATGATTTCTTTTATTTTGATTTAAATAAACAATTACTTCATATGAACTATAATTATGCAAAAAGTAAACTTGTTTTTCTTTAAAAAATGTTAACAAAGAAAAAATTAAACGAAATATAATGCGACGTCAGAAATAATAAGGTCATTAAACTTCCTAAAATTGTAACGAAGCCCGAGTAGGTACTTGCAGAATGCGAGGCGGAAGCCCACGCGATACTCAAAGGAACGTTCTTGGAATGACGTACCATATTATTTAACTGATAATTACATATATTAAACTATTGTCGCCGACAACTTAAGTTAAATGAAGTTAAGAGCTAAGTTTAGTTTTATCCCTTTTCTAAAGTAATTTCGAGAAATCTTCCCTTAGTGGTCCCCTACACTCGCTTTTTAAGTCTTGGCCTTTTTAAGATTTGTATTGTCCGTCAGTCACTCAGTAGCAGAATATTTTTATATATTCGAATTTAGATTGAAAATATATATATAACAAAACAAATATATATATATAACAAATATAACAAAAGCCTCGTCCCTACCCAGCCGGTGTCGCTGTAAACGCTAAATAGGGCTCCTAGCCCTAATTAACATTAACCTTAAATTCCAAAAAAATATTGAAAAATATCAGGCTGCGAGGCCACAAACTATTATTTGAAATATAAGGTTAAAGTAATTGTAACCAATAAAATATAATAGTTTAATTAAATCTGAGTGAGTAATAAACGAAAAAACTAAAGAAATTAATACATACATACATATGTCACATATTTTTGAAATTTATTATTATTAATATTGAAGGCCGTTATCATTTTTATTTTGTGAAATTATGCAATATTAAAAGTCAAAACGTCGTCATAGCGCAGCGGCACAGCCTGTGACTGTAGTTGCGAGGGTTCTAGATTCAATACCCACTCGGGAGTATGATTTATTTGCCTTTTCTCTCTCTGGTTTCGTCACCCAACACGTAATGTCTTAAATCGGGCCGAGGGTGACGAACGGAGTGTCTTAACTAAAGGTTTCCTTTGGCTATAGTAGGGTGCTATGCAAGTTTGTTTTTCTTTTCGCTTCAACAAATGGATTAAGAATTTTCTTTAGCTTTAATAGACACCTTAGTTAGGTGGTTTTTTATCTATATGTGTATATGTAAAGTTAGTCATTTTCACACTAACACTGTTATTTTCACCTTACAAAAATTGAGAGCAAAATTCAGAAACAACATATTTGATATATATTTTACGTTAAAAAAAATACACGTACAAAAATTGTAATGCTATTAAAAAGACTATAATAAATATATGAAAATGTATGGAATTATTATCAATTGAATCTCATGTAGCGTAGCTGCAAGTCTGTGTACCTAATATTTAAATTGTTAAAATTGGTATTGAAAAGTTGAGTGTTGCCGGCTCTTCTGAGCATACCTGCCTTCCGGCCCAGTGGTAGCTTTATGTTTATTCGACGATTCAAAGGTGCTTGTAAATTATTATGGTTGTCTTAACGTAGAAGGGTTATTGCTGTGGATTCGATTACCGTTTGATATGGGTAAATTGATTATTTTCATTTGTTCGCTCTGGTAACAAGGCATAGCGCGGCGTTGACTTCTGCCATTCAATGCCTCTATGCCTTAAATATTAAAATATCGAGTGGGAATCGATCCCACAACCGAAAGTCGCAAGCTTGGGCTCTTGCGCCACGACTGGCCTGTAATATCCAATAGCAATATCATATTAATATAATTACTATTTATTATTTCTGTATTAGGTACTCCTACTATTTTTTATGTTTTTCTCATAAAGATTTAGTTTTGAAAATATGACAATAAATATGGTTCAATTTTTTTTTATTACATGGTGGAAACCTAAAATAATTAAATATAAGTTTTTTAAGTAAGATATACATATTTTTCTATATTTATCTATGTATGATTTTTTAACAATCTAAAGGGCTTTGATGGCGCCGTCGTCAGTGCGCCTCTCGCTCTCGCTCTCGTTCTGATTGCGTTACCTCTAAACTGGCCCGACCACTGCGCGTAACGCCGCGCGGGCCACTGCGCCGGCGCTTGAGAACTTACCTTAACAAATTACTACGAATTTAAATTTCAAATATTCTTTATTGAAATAAACTTTTGAAACTAATTTCGAAAGAATTTAAAGCTGTAATCTAAGTTCTAGTGCTGGTAGAGACGATCTCTACCAGCACTAGAACTTAGATTATTAAATAACTACAAATTAAAATTGCACATATTTTTTTATTGAAATAAACTTTTATAGGCATCTAATAAAGCTATAATACCATTAGTTTTTACTTGTATCGTTTTATAGTTAATTTTACTCTTTGTAGTGACATCGTAACTATCTTGTATTTATTTATTATCGTAACATATATGGTTATTGTTATAATTATTTTAATAAACTGTTTACGCACTACAGGGTTCCTACATCTTTTAATGTTTATGTCTAAGAATAAAAGATAACTAATAGTGATGAATAGCATGCCTCAGTTGTATTTTTTATTGTATTAATGATCGTCACTGCTTCTATTCGCTCTTATACAAATTTGAATAATACCAGGTATTTTATATACCTGATTACAAGTAAATTACATTTTTGGAGAATAGTACCACTTGTAGCCGCTAAAGTGCAGCGTCAAAATATTTGGTTGTAAGCGGGACGGTTCTAGGTTCGATTTCTACTAAGGGAAAACAATTATTTTATTTTTTTTCAATCTGATAATAATAAAAAAGTCGAAAATTGTGCGGAATATTAGTAACAAAGTGTCTTAACACAATACTCTCTCGGTCTTACCGGCAATATTTAGCGTGAAGGTTAGTAAAAAAAAAATATAATTTAGCATATAAAAACCTGTCGTCGCTCACTTCCCGGCCGCACAGTGTGCAGAAAGGGAAATGAAATGCACTAATGAGGCCCGCGAAGCCCCATGGAAGTAAGTGTACCCTCCCACTTACATACGAGTGTTACGTGATGTTTGTTTTTTTTTCACTTATCTTAAAAGAATACCTGTTAACTAGAAATGTCCTCCTCTTATATAAATATTTACTTGTTTTCACGCATGTTTCGATCGTTTTTGGGAAATAAATGGGAGTTTAAAAAATAGATATGAAATATAAAGCTGGAAAATAACATAAACTTAAACATAAAAAATCTATACATTTCATCATATCCGGGATTTAGTAGGGGGAATTTAGTCACTTCCGTTCCCCACTTTCGACTGAATTTTAGAGGCAATGCGTGATGAGTGGCGGATTTCAACGCAGCGCTTTGCTATTTTACCAGAGCGAGAAAATTAATATTTAAGTTCATCGAGTGGGAATCGAACCATCACTCGCGTTTACGGTGCTCCTCTGCCACGACAGATCTCCAAACCAGATTATTAAATGTATTTAATAGCCTAAATATTTTTTATATTAATAACGGTTTGCTTAAATTTAAAGTACATATACTATCTACCCGAACAGACGGCAATTGCAGCAACATCTACACAAAGCAATACCAAAGGTCCAAAATCAAAGTCCCAATATAGAGTGGTAACTGCAGATTATGCAAGTAGTGTCGCTGTAGTTGTAGTATTGCAGCTGCTTCAGTGGTCGCGATGACGCCGGCGCGGACGCTCACCCTCGCGCTGATATGCGCACGCGCATTTACTCTCGACCTTAATACAAAGGAACACAATTGCACTATCAGCGATGAAGACGACAGAATATGTAATGTAACTAGATATGGTGATGATGAAGATCTACGGGTGCCAATTGATGGGGTAAAATTAAGAAGTAATCTTAGTAAGGAAAGAAATTATTTGAACGTTATATTTGTTGATAATGACCAGAACGTGCTTCAGTCTGTGTCTAATAACAATGAAAATAATAATAATTTGACAAATATTAACCAAACTGGTGAGCACGGCTGGACAAACAATCAAGGAAGATACATCTCTGATCAAAATCTTCAAAAACAGATCGAGAATGTCTTTGGTCATAGCGATGACTTACGAGCATACTATCTGGCTGATAGTGAACATCATGGAAAAGGGAATGTCAGGAAGGCTTTCGATGAAACTCTTTTCTCTGACATTCCTGATGAAGATATTATTTACGATTTAAGTGGTATGTATTGTTATTTTTATTATTATAGCTTCTCGCACACAGCAGGGTAGACAGAGGGAGCGTGAGACCTGCCTGTAACTAAGTTCGCCTTAAGACACTTCCGTTCCTCACTTTCCGCCAAATGTTGGAGGCATACTCTATGTCAAGGGGCAGAACTAAAAATGTAAACAATTCATTTCCTCGAGCGGGAATCCAGAACAGTAGAACCGTCTTTACAGGTAAACGCTGTGCTGCTGCTCTAAGACGACAACAAACAATTTAATTTTATAAGAACAACCAACAAGTTGGAGATTTTAATAAAAAAGAAATTGAGATGAAAAACACAATTTGTGGAACGTTTATTTATTATTTATAATCTTCATGCTGTATCCCACACACAGCAGGGTAGGCAGAGGGAACCAAAGGGGTAGTGTACAATTCGCTCCCCATTTTCACCGAATTCCGGAGGCATTGTGTATTGAGTGCAACCAGAGCCAAACTGCTTTAATTTTACTTTCTATTGCAGGGATTTTTCATTTCATGATTATACACCAATAAGAAAATAAGAAAATTAAATAAATTAAAATAATAATTTAAATTATTATGGCTAAGTTTCATATTTATTTAATATAGGGCTGTTGTGGTCGCATAGTGTCTGTTTGTAAAACGCTACGATAGTACGATACCACGGTAGTTCGATTATCATTCGGCGAAAGAAATTATTTTCATTTTCTCGTTCAGGTAAAAAAATAAATCACGACGTTGAATTCCGACAATCAATACCCAAAATGTCGAAAATTAGGCTGTATGGGGAGCAGAGTCTCTTAACATTAGGTTATTAACTTGTTATATGCGGGATAGAGCTACACATTACTATTTTTTATTAAATTTACAAAAAAATAACAATACTTATAATTAAATAATAGGAATATTATTAATTTATTTATTTGATTTAAGACGAGCAATACTACGCGATGCCGCGGCTGTTCGAGCTGGACGACTACCCGAGCTGCATGGGCGCGCGGGGCGTGTACTGCCTCGGCAGCTTTGAACTCGCTACCACTGGGGAGAACACCTTGTTCAGTGTTATGCAGGCAGGTGCATTTTAATATAATATATGATATACATAATATTTCGTAGCTTCGGTGGCTTCTTAGGCTAAGGGAACCTGGTTAGTTTTAACACTTCTCACTTTCGAGATACCGCATGTTGAGTGGCGTGTAGTGCAGCGGAACTCAACGCCGTGCTTAGGCTTGTTAATACAGCGAAGTAACGAATATAACTCATTTCTCCCAGTGGTAATCGAACCCGCAACCGTCGCGTTTATAGTCAGCCGCTGTGCTGTTGCGTCATTTCGTGTCATGATTTACAGAATATGCATATGTTATATGAAAAAGACATATAAGAACAATATAAGGGTGTGACTGTAACGCGACGGTTGTGGGTTCGATCCCCACTCGAGGAAGTGAAATATTTAATGAAGCTGATTTAATTTATATAACAAATATAAATAGTTTTGATTTATTTTGTTCCGTACAACCTAATTATCTATAGCAGTATTAGCTTCAAAGGTTTTCAGGGTTGGGCAAGGCCAAACGGAAAGACGGACAGACGTTTAATACATACGAGTACATATTTGTTCACAATATCTGGTTATACTTGTTACGAGTAACGCGCCACTGGACACATTAGCCCATAGGGGTTATTTCACTCGCTTATTTATACAATTTGAAAACAATTGTTAAAAATTCCATCAATATATTTTTTATTATTGTTAAGGCATAGGACTTTGCAAAAGTCAGCTCTAAAATAATAATAGTATTTTAAAAATATAAAAAAAAAATCATTACTTTTTGGTATCGTTACGTAATTTTTTTACAGTTTTATGCCTTATTTCGCATATAGCAAGGTAAGCAAAGGGAACCTTGCTTTAAGACACACTCCCATCCCCACTTTCTGCCGAATTTTTGAGGTATTGCGTGTTGAGTGATGGAATTTAACGCAGTTTGCCTCAGACCACCAGAGGGAAGAAATGAAAATATTTAATATTTTATTTTTTCGACTGAGAATCGAACTCCACAACCTGTCGCTTTTACAGTCACACGTTTGTGCCCCTGCGCCGTCACTGATAAATTTCTCTTTAAAAAATCACCCGGCGCAAGAATCAGTATGTACTTTTATTTCAACTTTTGTCTTTGTGGCGCCTTGCCACGGTAACTACCACTAACGCCATGGTTATCAGTTCAATCTTCATTTAAAAGAATTACATATTTCTCTCCATTTTTCTCTCTGATAAGACAAAGCGCGGCAGTTTACGGAGATTAGAGAAAACGCGTAAAAAAAACTACAAACAAATACCTATAATATAATTTAAATAAAAAAGAAATATCGTAAATTAAACAATGTTTCATAATAATGTTTATCGAAGAGCGAGTGTATTGTATCGGGTTCCGCTCCGATTGGGCGGTGTCCGGGTCGCAGCGGACGGTACGCTGATTATGCGACCGATGAGTAATGGTCGTTGTACATCGGTACATGGCCTCTGTATGGCCGAAATTATAGATTTTTATTTTAATTATAAAAATGATAACTAAATGAGAGGCCAGTCGTGGCGATGTCCCCACTCGAGGAAATTATTTAAATGTATATTTTCATTTCTTCACTCTGGTCTTGTAAAGCGCGGCGTTAAGTTCAGCCACTTAATACTCAATGCTTTCAGAAATCGGTGGAAAGAGACATTGAGTAGCGGAACTGAACGCCGCAGTTTGTCTTGTTACCAGAGCGAGGAAATGAAAAAAGTGAGACATTTCTGTCGCGTTATAACGGGCTCAAATGGTACTTTAACTTTAATGTAAGTTTGTTCCAGAGGTTCTCAGCTAACTGGGTGGACAACTTCGACCACACGCGCCTGCATCGCGGCGTCTGCCTCACGCGTAGCTGTCCTCCACCATCTCCAGGTGTTGACAGTCTGGATGGATGGTAGGTATCTGGAAATATACAAAAAATATTGTTTATGAGGTCGTGGTGGCGTGGTGGTACAAAGAATGTGGGTTTGATTTCCAAGCGGGAAAATGATACATTTATTATTTCCATTTCCGTGCTCTAGTTACGGGGCAAATCGCGGCGTTGAGTTCTGCCATTCAACACGCAATGCGTCAAGAATTCGACGGAATGGATGGAAAACGCTAACACGGCCTAAACACGTCTGTTAAAATTCACTTCACATGAATTGTATTATTCATCCTAACACATTTCAGCTTCACGCTGTACACGGCAGGGTAGATATAAGTGGTAAGACACTTCGTTTCCCACTTTCCGCCGAATTCTGCAGGCATTGCGTGTTGAGTGGCAGGACTCAACACCGCCTAACAAACCTTCACATTTATAATATTAGTAGGAAGTAGGATAGAAGGATTTTTATATACATATTTCTCGCAGGCTGGAGTCATGTGTCAACGCAAGCATCGTATCCGCATACAACCTGACAGCGCGACTCTACCACTTGGACTACTGTACCACCGGGGGAGAGGCGTCGCCGCCACTGACCACGAGTGAAACGGCATTCGCGGCTCTCCTTGTACTGCTACTAGTGTTAGCAGTTGTTAGCACTACACTTGATGTGATAGTATCTGATGATATGAAGAAAGGTGAGTATTTTGTAATAATTGGTTATTTTGTTTTAGCGTCACGTAGTACCCCCACACGGTAGTCCCGCACACGGTAGAGTAGGCAGTGGGAACCTAATGCTAAAACGGTTTAAAATTGTATAAAATTATGAACCGCGACAGGTTGTGGTTTCGATTCCATTTGAGGAAATGAAATATTTAATATTTCCATTTTCTGCACTCTGGGGTCGAGGCAAACTGCGGTGTTGAGTTCCGCCACTCAACTCGCAATGCCCTCAGAATTCGGCGAAAAATGGGGAATTCGGAGTGGAGTGTCTATACTAGGTTCCCTATGCCTACCCTATTTTGTGCGGGATAGAGCCTGAAACTGCAAAAATAGTTAAATATTGTATTTCCTTAAATGTATTTATTGTATTTTCAATTTAGACTACGGATGGGCACTATCATGGTCACTTATATCATCTTGGCGTGCACTAACTGCGCCAGCGCAGGCCTCACGAAGCACTAACCTGCTTTTCTTCGACGGCCTCCGTGTGTTCTGCATGCTCAGCGTGATAGTGGAGCACGTGTGCTGGTTGGGCACGCAGGCGTATGTTAGTGACACGAGATACGTGGAGCTGGTAAGATGTTCTAGCAAATTCGAAATAAATATTATTTTATATAGTCTAATGTATTTTTTGTATACATTGCGGGGTAGGCAGAGGGAACCTAGGAATCTAGTGTTTAGATTCTTCATTTTATTAGTTGAGTGACAGAAGTTAACGCCGCGCTTTGCCTTATGGTCAGAGCGAGTAAATGAAAATACCAAATATTTAATTTCCTCGATTTTCCTCGAGTGGAAATCGAACCCACAACCTTTCACGTTTACTTGTGCCACACTTTGTCCCCTTGCAACACAACTGATAACACTTAATTTTAATTTATTGTTATATAATATATAGTAGTAAATAAAATATAAAAATTCATTATATTAATACATAATATATTAACTAGACGCGGAGAGCCAGCGACGCCATGTTGCTCGCGAACAGCACGGTGATGGTGCAGATATTCTTCCTGATGGCGAGCTTCCTCCTCGCGCACAAGCTGCTGCAGGAACAGCAGGGATCCTCTATGTTGACCTTCTTTAAAATGATGTTCAATAGAATTATGAGGTACTAAATTAAATAGACGTAAATTTTTATTTGATATTTTTTTAGCGTCTCGCTTCATCTTATAAAGCAGGCAGACGGAACCTATTGTTAAGACACTCCGATCTTGAAAATTTGGATTCTCAACTTCTCCTTTCTCAACTTTCCACTCAACTCCAAGTAAATTCGAGATATTGTGTGTTGGATGGTGGGCGTTATTTAACCCTTAAATTATTATTACTATAAGGAGTACTACTACATTGGACATGATATTTCAAACAGGATAAGCCCCAGCTACTTCATAGTACTGTGGTTTGCATCCTCGTGGTGGGAGCGTGTCGGTGACGGTCCGCAGTGGTCGCTGGTGGTGGCGGAGGCCGCCGTATGCCGCCGCAAGTGGTGGGAGCAGTTGTTATACGTCAGCAACCTGGTGAATACTGACGATAAATGTTTGATACAGACGTGGTGAGTTTGATTGATTGCTATGTAAATGTATTTACTATGCTATATATATTGCTATGTAAATCTCCTATATATAGGATAGAGTAAACCCAAAATTAAAACATTTTTTTAAAGACAATATAAACAACTTTTAATTAATCTTTGGAATCACTTATTTAGATAGTATGTTTTCTATACCATATACAAAAAAAAACTCTAAATAAATAACCACATTATATGTATAAGGTACCTAGCAGCGGACATGCAGCTGTACGCGCTGGCGCTGGCCCTGACCCTCGCGCTGCGGCGCTCGCGGCGTCCTCTAGCTACACTGGGGGTGATCGCGATCGTCCTCGTCCTGGGGAATCTGGTGCTGGCATATGTATTGAAACTTGTTCCCACTTTTGTTGTTCACAATCCTGAGTAAGTATCTAATTTTATACAAATTCTTATCATTATATTTTTAAAGATCAACTGTTGACGGCTCTTCTCAGCAGAATTGCCTTCCAAGCTGGTGGTGCCATTCTATAAGACAGATACCACTGAAACTTTTATGTACCTTGATTACGTAAAGAATGTTTTGATTTTGATTTATTTTTTTGTCTTTAACACTTATTATATTCTCTTCGCTTAGTAAAGTTTCATATAAGGAGAGAAAAGCATCAGCTTATAGTGAGTAGTCTAAGTGATTTGATTCCCACCGTGCGAATGGATTATTTTTATATCCTCCCTCTCTCTCTATGTGGCAACAAGACAAATTCCAGATTTAAATTCCACCACTCAGCCCGCAGTCTCGCAAATTTGCGGAGAGTGGGAACTATACACGAGACACAACATGAACCTCAGAAATAAAGATGACTAAATATACGCCACGACCAGGTTGATCCGAGCAGCATACAAGGGAGAACCTTCATTCGACTGGATGTACACCTCGCCTCACAGCAACGCGGCGGGCGCGCTCGCCGGCGTGCTGCTCGCGCACCTGCACCACGCCGGGCTGGTGATAAAGTTTAACCTTCTTGGCAAAAGGGTCAGTACGGTGAAACATAATCTTCCATATCTTTTGATTGCGCTACAAGGGACTGTCGATCGGGATATTTAAAAATAATTAAAGCGGCAAAAATCCCCGACTACAATATATCTATAATAATATATTCATTGGACTCATGCAACCTGTACCTACATTTCATGTAAATTACTCTCCATATGTAATAGTTCGTCGTTTCGTCTTCGTTCATCGTTTTCTGTAAAAGTCTTTATCTAGTTATTATTTAATATCTTTCTTAGCTTTTAAATATCATAGATTAATGATCGTAGAACCGCTTATAAAATATTTCGAATTAGGCACTTGCATTATACTGTTATTTGGTCCATAAATTACTAGAAAATTTCCATAAATTTATTATGCAAGTTTTGTTTACAAAATGGACACCGGTTTACTCTCGTGAGTGTCGCTGTCGCTGTTAGAGTTGGAAAAATGCATTTTAAGTAAATATTACACAACTTAGTTTTACATATCTTCATAATATCCCTTATCTGATGACCCGCATACCTCGTCGGGGAACTTTCCCAAATACCTGATGTGGAATTCATGTTTTAATGGTTTTAGATTAATGTAAATATATTATGTAATTGGAAGACATCGAGTTATAATCCCAATCCGGATATTGAATTATTTTCACTCTTTCGTTTTCATGAAATCAAGAATGAAAAAATCATTTTTTGTCTATATGGCGGCTTGTCGGTTCGTAAGTAAAAAAATATATCAATATAAAAGGTTCTTTTGAATTGGTTGAAACTTTAATTTTCAATGTACATGTATATTATATTCTCTTTAAGACGAAAGTAATTCAGATTAGTAAAAATGTGTAGTCCCAGAGACGAAGCCGTCATTCAAAACTAAAATAATGATGTACCTATGAGTTACCTAATATCTAAATAAATGATGGTGTGCCGGTGTGGAGCGACAATATGCGCAGATTTCATTACGAAACGAATATACCCGGCCCTGCAAGTAGCTAACCTCCGCTAGACGTACACTTTTAGGTATTAGCTTTAATTTTACTTTCAAATACATAAAATGCATTCAACACAGTAGTCAAATTTACAAAATAATTTCTCAGTAGGTACCTACTATAGACAAAGAATAAATTTAACTTTGATTTCATTATATTTTTAATAATTTTACCCATCATTAGACCAGACCAGACCAGATTTTAACTAATCATTAGGTAATTACAATGAGTAATAATTCATTTTATTATTAATTTTGTGTTCATTTAAAGACATTGTGCGTGCGAGGGCGGAGTCCAATGTAATAAGTTAGGAATAACGCCGCACTTTTTCTCGACTCCAGAGCGAACAAAATATGATTTTTTTTTTCATTTTTCCGAGTAGGAATCCTGCGCCACGACTGACCTCAATAGTTATAGTAAATTTATTTATTCGATAAATTATTCCATTTTATATTTAAAAAGCGATTATAATGAACAAATCTTAGTTGTACTGCGACATAGCAACTTAAATATCAGGCTTAGGTATTACGAAACATAATCGCAATTTACCGCAAAATTTATTGTGCAGCGCTCGACGCCGCGCCGGCCTACTTTAGTGCAGCTTGTACAATAATTGTTAAAATAAGATGTTATACAATATATATATACAACGTCCCTTTCACTGTTGACAAAGAGATTCACGGATCTCGTTTAAGTATAATCAATCTTTTATCAACAATTTCGTTTTGTCGGAGACAGATTACGTGTTTAGTAGGAATATAGCACGTTAGGTAAAATTAAGTAAACACTGTCACACGCAGCTTTCGTTAGTTACGGGTTGAGATATTGGCAAACATTCAAATTATTTTTGAGTAATCATACTGTCAACGTACTTAGAGGTGACTCCCCATCCTTGCATCAGCGATGGCCTATAGCTAGTTCCGATTTTATTTCTAGATAATCATAAATTCCCAAATATCTGCTAAACTACAAAAATCTCGTACCATAAAATTTATCTGGATCCTACCTACCTATCAAGGTACACCTGTATAAGTACATATCGTACAAACATATATCTAAACACTTATATATACATTACGTGAGCTATTATATAAGCATATATTCAATAAACAGTATTTTACCTAATAGTTACTATGGTCTAGGGACCCAGAGGTAGGACAGTTTAGGTTACTTTCACCTCTTGCGCCACTCCGCACGAGGCCCGCGGATGGCTGTCCGCTGCAATTATGCACTGAGAGGTGCATTGGGAAACTCGATAGCATAACTTACTAGTACGTAGACTTCCTTGCAAGCTGCGGGCGAGCGAGCGGCTGTTGCGTGTAGATAAGTGACAGGCCATCTTAATAGGGAAATGCACNGGCTTGTCGGTTCGTAAGTAAAAAAATATATCAATATAAAAGGTTCTTTTGAATTGGTTGAAACTTTAATTTTCAATGAACATGTATATTATATTCTCTTTAAGACGAAAGTAATTCAGATTAGTAAAAATGTGTAGTCCCAGAGATGAAGCCGTCATTCAAAACTAAAATAATGATGTGCCTATGAGTTACCTAATATCTAAATAAATGATGGTGTGGAGCGGCAATATGCGCAGATTTCATTACGAAACGAATATGCCCTGCAAGTAACCTCCGCTAGACGTACACTTTTAGGTATTAGCTATGAATTTTACTTTCAAATACATAAAATGCATTCAACACAGTAGTCAAATTTACAAAATAATTTCTCAGTAGGTACTCTAGACAAAGAATAAATTTAACTTTGATTTCATTATATTTTTAATAATTTTACCCATCTTTAGGATTTTAACTAATCATTAAGTAATTACAATGAGTAATAATTCATTTTATTATTAATTTTGTGTTCATTTAAAGATATTGTGCGTGCGAGGGCGGAGTCCAATGTAGTAAGTTAGGAATAACGCCGCACTTTTTCTCGACTCCAGAGCGAACAAATGAAAATATGATTTTTTTTTCATTTTTCCGAGTGGGAATCGGACCCTGCGCCTGGTCACGACGACGACTGGTCTCAATAGTTATGGTAAATTTATTTATTTCATAAATTATTTCATGTTATATTGAAAAAGCGATTATAATGAGCAAATCTTAGTTGTACTGCGACATAACAAGTTAAATATCAGGCTTAGGCATTACGAAACATAATCGCAATTTACCGCAAAATTTATTGTGCAGCGCTCGACGCCGCGCCGGCCTACTTTAGTGCAGCTTGTACAATAATTGTTAAAATAAGATGTTATACAATATATATATATATACAACGTCCCTTTCACTGTTGACAAAGAGATTCACGAATCTCGTTTAAGTATAATCTTTTATCAACAATTTTGTTTTGTCGGAGACAGATTACGTGTTTAGTAAGAATATTGCACGTTAGGTAAAATTAAGTAAACACTGTCACACGCGGCGTTCGTTAGTTACGGGTTGAGATATTGGCAAACATTCAAATTATTTTTGAGTAATCATGCTGTCAACGTACTTAGAGGTGAATCCCCATCCTTGCATCAGCGATGGCCTATAGCTAGTTCCGATTTTATTTCTAGATAATCATAAATTCTCAAATATCTGCTAAACTACAAAAATCTCTTACCATAAAATTTATCTGGATCCTAGCCACCTATCAAGAACACCTGTATAAGTACATATCGTACAAACATATATCTAAACACTTACATATACATTACGAGCTATTATATAAGCATATATTCAATAAACAGTATTTTACCTAATAGTTACTATGGTCTAGGGACCCAGAGGTAGGACAGTTTAGGTTACTTTCACCTCTTGCGCCACTCCGCACGAGGCCCGCGGATGGCTGTCCGCTGCAATTATGCACTGAGAGGTGCATTGGGAAACTCGATAGCATAACTTACTAGTACGTAGACTTCCTTGCAAGCTGCGGGCGAGCGAGCGGCTGTTGCGTGTAGATAAGTGACAGGCCATCTTAATAGGGAAATGCACGATGTTTATATAATGACCGTATAAAATATATTAGTTGCATGTTATTTATAAAATAGTTTTAGTACCTATAGGCCACTCCTGGCTCCGGGGCACAAGCCAGCGCCAGGTTGTGGGTTTGATTCATTCTCGAGGAAGTTAAATATTTAGTATTTTCACTTCTTCGCTCTAGCAACGAGATAAGCCTCCAGAATTCGGTGGAAGGTGAGGAACGGAAGTGTCTCAATGGGAACGAAGTATCTTTATCATAAGGTCTCCTATGCCTACATTGCTACGTGCGAGATACAAGTTGATGCTTAATAAAAGTTATTGAAATTTTAGTTTTTTTATTCTTTTATGCAGATACTAGATACTAATACATTAGTCTACAGATACTTAAAAAATTCTAAATATATTTTGAAAATATTGTACGTACAAACTTTATGGACAGAAGCGTGTACTTAGGTACCTACTAGGTACCATTACGTGATATGTGTTAGGTAACCGCCATTTAAACGTGTTATAATGAAATATAAAAAATGGAGATAATAAAAATGATGAGGCCACTGGTGGCGCGGTGGCACAAAGTGTGACTTTAAAATCGACTGGTTGTGGTCGCGATCCCCAATTGAGNATTTAGTATTTTCACTTCTTCGCTCTATAAACGAGATAAGCCTCCAGAATTCGGTGGAAGGTGAGGAACGGAAGTGTCTCAATAGGAACGAAGTATCTTTATCATAAGATCCCCTTTGCCTCCCCTGCTACGTGCGAGATACAAGTTGATGCTTAATAAAAGTTATTGAAATTTTCAGGACAATTATTTTATTTGATATTTTAATTTTTTTATTCTTTTATGAAGATACTAGATACTAATACATTAGTCTACAGATACTTAAAAACTCTAAATATATTTAGAAAATATTGTACGTACAAACTTTATGGACAGAAGCGTGTACTTAGGTACCTACTAGGTACCATTACGTGATATGTGTTAGGTAACCGCCATTTAAACGTGTTATAATGAAATATAAAAAATGGAGATAATAAAAATGATGAGGCCACTGGTGGCGCGGTGGCACAAAGTGTGACTGTGGCTCGACTGGTTGTGGACGCGATCCCCAATTGAGGAGATGAAATATTTATTTAAGTTTGTATTTTCATTTAGTCGCTCTGATGTTGGCTTTGAGTTCCCCCACCTATCACGCATTCCCTCCAAAATTCCGCGGAATGTGGAGAACGGAGTGTCTTAACACAAAGTTCCCTATGCATACTTGCTTTGTGCGAGATACAGCGTGAAGCTGAAAAAAAGTATACAACTAATACTATGATTCCATCTAATTTCAGTGGTTTCGGCTGTTGTCAGTCTGGGCTGTACCAGCGACGGTACTGGTAGTGGCTACCTGGCCACACTTGCTGGGCGCAGGCGTGCCGCCGCGGTTAAACGCCGCCGTGAGCGCCGCACTAGAACGACCCGTATTTATAACACTTGTTACGATAGCACTGTTTGGTGCAATGAGTGGTGTTGATTGTAAGTAATGATTTATTTCCTTTTTTTTTTATTTCTAGAAGACGCTATGATTTCAAGTTCAATTCGTCGCTGTTATCGTATTAACACTATTTTCATTTCGCTTAGACAGTGGCAGCGTTAAGTTTCACCACTCATCACCGAAAATTATTTCTGTTCTTGTCTATTTCGTTCTCCCATGTCTTCTAAATTATTCTTGTTTTATAATTTACTTGTCACTCCAGTAACCATTTTAGCGAACTTCCATTTTTATTTGATTCTGTTTCAATTTAATTTCAATTGAGAACTCAATGCCGCGTCTTGCCTCATTGCCAGAGCAAACATATGAAAATATAAAATGTTTTATTTCCACAGCCTGTCGCTTTTACAGCACCAGCACCATGGCTAACCTCAAAATAAAATAATAAAAAATAACAATTATTCCTTTATAACGATTTTCTTAAAGCAAAATTTAAGCATCAATTTTCCATTCTATCTGAATATATTTCCTTTAACAATGTTTAGCACTATTGTACAATATGTGAGAGTACAGGTTCAAAACTTGTTGGTCTCACATCTTTTAATAAATATATATAAATATCATATAATATAATTTCAGCTCCGTGGGCGCGGTGGATGTCATGCGGCACAGTTGCAGCGAGGTTGTCGTTCGGTGCCTTGCTGTTACACATGCTGCTCATCAAGAGCTTCCTCGCCACCCGCCTCGCGCCGGTACACCTTGATCGACTGTCTGTGGTAAATAGGGATTTATTTTATTTAGAGTCAAGCTATATCCCGTTTATAGCAGGAGAGCCAGACACTCCGTTCTCCAGTTTCCCCACATTCATCCCCCATCATTGCTTGTTAAGTGGCGAAATCTACTCTGCACTTCTGCTTTGACATCAGAGAGGAGAAATGAACGAACACCGCTCCCTCAGATTTATGATTACTTATATTACCGCCGTCGCATTGGAGCTTGGGTGATCATATTTAAACTACAATACTTCTCCTGCCATGGTTAAGTCCTGCAACGTTGTCCATTGCCAGTCACATAGCATGTGTCGTAACACCCTGCTAAACACCCCGAAATCTTATAAGCTATAAGCGCCTAGGAAAATATTAGGAGCAAAGAATATTTTTTACAAATTAGTTAATTAAAATTATATATTGTTAGCAAACTTGTGTAAAAGAGGGTAGATGTAGAGTAAAAATAGTACAAAAGCAATGGAGTTGTGTCAATCGAGGTTTCTTCAGGGGCGAGCTCTAGCCTACTCTTGCCCGTCCCCGCCCGGTGATGCTGTAAAGACCATCCCAGGTCAACAGCAGTACCTATATTCGAAAAAAATGTCAATCGTGTTAGCGTTGTGAATTTATTATAATGTAAAGTTATTTTTATTAGTATTTTGTTGTTAAACTTTATTAGAATTATGGTACAATAATTCTAATAAAGTTGTTATTTTCTTTGGCTTAAATTTTTAAATAATATTTTGTGAAGTCAAATGACACAATTTTGTTATAATTGTATTTGTCAAGATAGTTGTTGATTTGACTAATAATATAAAAGGTATGGAATTAGTAGTCGGGATTCATTCCTT
>JAKRZM010000303.1:99783-122389 GCA_036379175.1 Heliconius cydno galanthus
AATAATAACTTAAAGATTAAATGTAATAAAACTTATAATAATAGCCTTGCCGCAATAACGCACATTATACTCGTAACTCGGTATCAACAACGAATGTTATAACAAATATTTTTGCTTACCCTCTTTTAACAAAATTAATCTATAATGTTTATTAAATAGAAAATGTTTTATATAAGTACAGTATAATTTAGCTTATAAGTTTAAACCTTGTTTTTAACCATTATATTTAAGTTTAAGTTCTAAATGTAAAAGAGAGCTTTGTCCGTCGGTAAACCATTTAAATGGTTTGGCGGAGTATATGTAAGTGTTTTATATTTGTTAATTTGAGAAAATAAATTAAAAAAAAAATCTAATTCGAATAATTTCGAAACATATAGACGATATTTAAAAAAAATACGTCAAGCCCTATAAATTGTTCTTGTCAGTTACTATATGTAACTTTAGTACATGAGATTCGTAGGCGCTTGTAATTTATTAGAGTTTAGAGGTGTCTGGCGGGGGGGGTACCACCACGCTGAGTGCTTATCTTACCGGTGCTGGGTTAACAAAGCCTGAAAATGACTGCAGGTTACACAGAAACTTTCAGGCTTTATAGAATAATAAAAGTCTGGCTTGGTTCGGTTCTGGGGTTATTATGGTAATACTTTTTGCATAAATAATGTTTATTTTAAATTCCGTACCTCAAAAGTTTAAAATTAAACCCTTACAACATTACTTTTTTGTTGTCTGTCCGTCTGTCGAGATCATTTATCTCGAGAGCGCGTGGAGGTATGGTTATGAAATTACAGGAACTTTTGTATGGAATTTACTGCGTAATCTAAACCGACAGGATACATCTCGCGGTCTATAGTTATAAAATTTGGCACAAAATGATAAAAAAATCCGAAAAGTTAATAAATTTTCTATAATATAGTAAAAAATTATTACAAAAATATATTTAATTACGCTACACTGCTAAGTTTGTCAACTTTTATAAGTACTACTTTCCGTTGACAAACAATCCTGTAATCGGTACTGAACCAGTTTTTTGTAATTTTTTTTTAAGATCTTAAATATAAAATTATAAATATTCCAAGAAAAAACAACCAATTTATTATTTTATGTTTTATAAAAAGAATATATATATATAACTTCAATAGAAAATCTAAGAGATATTGTAATTCTAATCACATACGCCGCACAAACCGCGCGGGACATCCAAATGGCACGACAGGTGCGTCCGCCGCGGCTGAGTGGTGAGGGCCGCGAGGGGTGAGGGGTGAGGGGTGACGCAGTAGACAGTAATCGATTAACAAAGAGCAAAGATCACGTTATATAAGGTTACTGTTGAGTGACGCAGGTGATCCCAGTGTTTACATTGTGTTTATGCTTCTACGCACTCAACGTGATGCTGAATACATGGGAACCCTTAAAATTCAATTTTGATCTACAGGAACAGTTACACAGATTTTGCCTAAGATGTATGTATGTGCCATTATAGTTGTAGCGTACAACGCCACACGCGCGGGTGAGGGGAGGGGGACGCCCCCTTGCTGTTGTAAGATAAATATATCTGCTAAATAAAATTCAATACATTTAATGTAAGGAGATTATGAGATAATCATATCTCTGGAAAGAGGAACCGTGTATCCCTTGTTTATTCTTTAGATAACTCAAATACCCCGCATATAGCAGGATAGGCACCAGAGATCCTACTTTTAAAGATGCCCAACCTGAAGCTGCTCTTTGTCTTTCTCCGCAGATGGGAGAAATTATAAATAATTCAGTCCCTTGACCCGATGGAATCGAAGCGACCGCCATGAAATTCACAGAATAAAATTATTCCACTGCGCTAGGAATCTCTCTCTACGAGCTAAAATTTGTTTTTTTTTCTGTTCCAGTACATAGAATGGTTCGGTTTCTCCATTCTCTCGTACCTCGCAGCCGTGCCGCTCGCCTTGCTCGTCGAGTTCCCCGCGCAGAGACTTCACAAGGAAATTACAGTGCTTTTACAGAATAAATACTATCAAATAAATAACACTAAAATACATGACAAGGTGAAATTGAATTGAGATTTCAAATAGGATTTACTGTATTATTTATTAAAAATATTTTTTTAATGATACAACTTGGAAGACATTGGGGTTGAAAGAGATAGTATTAAAATTTAATTATATATATCGTCGCTTTGCCCCATTTTCAAGATATTCCGCGCCGGGTGACGGAACTCGAGGACGCATTTTGTGTTGCTGCCAGAGCAGGGAAATAACAATTATTCATATCTCCGAGTGAGAATCGAACCAACATTTGTTGCCTTTACCACCACCCCCAGTTGCTTAGAAATTATAGATACATTTTGTTTTAACTGTTCAAACTCTCTATATTTAGCTTGAACTCGAATAAGGTCGCTATTGTAATATAAACAAATTATATTATTTATGTGAAATGTACTCGATTGTAATAATTGAATTAAATAAAACGATTTCCTAAATTATTGTGCGCTTTATTGCACGTTTTATTGCACGCTGTATCACGCATATAGCATAGGTAGAGAAAACCTAGTATTGAGACAGTTTGTTAACCACGCACCATCCGTTCTTTTGGGAACTAAACGACGCGTTTCGTTTCTTACCAGAGCGAGATAATAAAGCCCAGCTAAAATACAAAAAATAGCAAAAATTACTTTACCAAAAGTTATTCAGTATTATTGAACAATTCTAATTAAATAATTATAATCTTTAAAATGTTGTTAGTAGCCTTTTGTCGGTAGTAGTGTTTTGTTAGTCCTCGGATATTTTATATTCATTTCAGCTTGATAGCTTCATGTGATCTCTTTGTAAATGGTGACAGACCCAAACGGTTCCGTTTCAACCTTTTCAGGGACGGAACCCTAAACATGTATTTTGTTCACATTAATTCTGGGAAACAAAAGTCAACAAAACATTGATTGATATAGGTACCCCTACAAGGTCAGTTATTTAATCATTAAGTTTGTTTATGCAAGAGTAAATTAGTTTTATAATTCAAATTGGTAAAATTGCAAAGCGTTCTAAAAACAAAACACGTGTACGAGTACTTCATTTGAAAGGCAAAAGAAACCTAAAATTATAAAATAATTTAAAAATAATAATTATAGAGGATGCAACGCGATCTCATAGAGAGTGATGGACTGCGTACTAGAAGAGGAAGGATATTATCGTGTCTCACGTGTCTCACAATACCCTGCAACCTCACAGCAGCAGGTGCAGCTGTCAGTGTCTTACGAAATCGCCACGACCTCTTTTAACTACTACTCCTGTGTGAAAATGAGATAAAGGATATCTTTTAGATATATCGGTACGTCAATGGTTCTTTGAGTACACAGCAAGTTGCGGCTGATGCTGACCACTTGTGACTGTCTACGGTAGAACATTTCGAATAGGCTCACTCAGTCTATATAGGATAACTGATTCACATCTCCACTTAAAATAATTTCCTTTGTTCTGGAAATTCTGGCTACCAGCTCGATCTCGTGTACTATTAGGCGATTGCATTTATCTAACTTCCTTTTCGCCGCATTTACCAGCCTTCAAGTTCATTGAAACCGTCGAAGTTCATTGGCCGTTTATTTCCTATTTGTGATAACCATGTCTTCGTCAAAATCAAATTCTTCCTCAACCCGTTGTTTTACCGTATCCTAGGACACCAGTGACCCACTTGATCTTAACCAACTTTTAGCCACCTTAAGATTTGGATTTCGAGTGCTATCCAGGAATTCGTATTACCCACGTGCATTTTGCGATTACTACTATGGGCTCATTGGCAGGCGTTGACTTTAAAGTATCCTGTTGTTTTGGTGACCTCTTTATTTAGTTACACAAAGCTAAAGATTGCGCCGCCATATGTGCCTTTTATTTTTTTATGGGTTTTAACAGAGATTTTACAAGCGAGACTTACTTATACAGTGTTTCTTGTTTACTCTTCCAGAGCCTTGAGTTTAATCCGCCATAAGTTTCCTCCTGCTAAATATACTTCTTATAATTGCACCGGAGGTGTTACTTATGGCTCTTGCAGCTGAGTGTATATTCTGTGGGTCGGAACTAATCATCAAATCAAATATGATACTAAGGGCGCCAGGAGGAGAGCCGGTCTATGATATGTCTATCGAGTTACGGCCATGTAGAACACAAAAACCATTGAATATCCATCCATCAATCCATCGGCCTTTTAAAGTCCACTGCTGGACGTAGACCCCCCCTAATGCCCGCCACTCCGTCCGATCCTGCACCCTTTGAATATATTTAGATAAAAATTATCATTTAGATAAAAAAAATACTAAAAGTAACTTTTCCAAATTAACTTAGGTGGTATTTTTTGCAGAACTAGTAATTCTAATAAAATTGCTGTTTAGTATTATTCCAAGGTTTTAATAATTTTTACATTATATATAATCACTACAAATGCGCAGTAAACATATGTTAGAACAAGAGCATAGTTGAGGCGGCCGACTCCGCAGGCGGGTCGCTTGATGTACGCATTAGTTAATAATAGAATTTTTTGCTATATCTTTTGAATCTGTTTATAAAATAAAAGCTACTGAGCCAAAATTTACCAATAATTTTTTTATGGAGTACATATACACTATTCCGCATCCAAGAACAGCCATACCGAGAACCTTCTCTTTTTTAAAGTCGATTAGAATAATTATGATTATAAATATAATGTACCATCTAACAAACAAGATACCTATTAATTATTTTCTGAGTGAATAAGAGAACGATATAGAGGTGTGTATATTAAATATATAAATAAAGGTTGCAATGTTTAAATATTTTAAGATTTGTGATTTT
The DNA here is from genome assembly GCA_036379175.1 of Heliconius cydno galanthus. Lineage (NCBI taxonomy): Eukaryota > Metazoa > Arthropoda > Insecta > Lepidoptera > Nymphalidae > Heliconius > Heliconius cydno. Next base: position 104,592 of record JAKRZM010000303.1, read on the forward strand.
TGCACTTATTTTTCACCTTGATCCAGCTATTCTGAGACAAGAGTTCTTAAAAACATGTGGAAGTATCAACTATCAAGCTAAAATGACTGTGGAATATCCAAATGTACAGTCCGCCGCTTGACTAGCCGACCTGGGCGGCTTCGCCCCCTTGTGCCCCCTTACGAATATTTATTAAATATGTTTATGAAGTTATTTTCAATTTAGAGGGTAAATTCTAAAAAACAATAAAACACGTGTTTAATTAAAAACTTACATATTTTTAAGAGTTTCAGACTTAAAAATTTTATAATAATCGGTGCTGATTTCAAGATTCTTTCATACAAACTTTCAACCCCTATTTCACCACATTTCACACAGGTGATATTAAACATCTTACCTCAATCAGTCTCATCGTCTCACCTCAACATCTCCTTTTATATTAGTTATATGAGTATTACAGAAACCATTACAAACTTGTATATTAGTTCATTTCATACAAAATAAGAGCACACGCCCGCAAATTAAAGTATGTCTTAAAAATAGATTCCCTCTACCTACCCTGCTATATGTGATCCACCGTGATCCACCGTGAAGCTGGTAGTTTTTTATAGATAAATACTTAGTAGTTAGCTAACATTAAATTAAGGCAGACCCTAACAATAGCCGGGATTAATGCCAGGAGGAAGAAGAGTAGTCAGCCAACTTTAAACTGGAAGCAAGAGAACATTACAGGTCCTAATAATTTTATGGATAAAGATATTTAAATATGTTCACACAGTATGAACGTAGCCTCGGACCAGTAAGCTAAAGTAATAAATACGCGTTACCTACATAATACAGTATCGACGGTCGAGTAGCTTGAGAATGACTGCGTGGATCGTCCTTTTCGCGTTTTTGTGCGCAAGCGCATACAGGTGTGACTTACCAAATAAATGTATGCAAAAGGAATATTTGGAAAACTTGTTCACACTATCTTCAGATGCAATTAATAATGAATACTGTTTTGTGCATAAGAATATCAATAATGGAAAACATAATAAAGATAATCAACAAGATAGCAACAACAGAGCTGCACTGGAGATCAGTGACGATGATGTTAACGATGTCATCATTAATATAAGCGGTAAGTGGAATATATAAAAATGTATTATACAGCTTGATGGGGAAATACATGTGAAACTGATACAGGTAGGGGAGATCATTTCCAATCATTTTTATCTCATATAGTATGCACTGAAATTGGCCCTATAAGTAATGATAATCAGCTTCACGCTATTTCTTTTTTTTTTGTAAATTAAATAGTAGATAGACATTCATACAATTATATAATATATTTTTTATGTATCTTCATTTCTCTTTGAACAAAAAAATATTACAAATATTATATCTTTATCCCAATTTTGTTAGACGAGGATTACTACGCCATGCCGCAGGTGTTCCAGCTGGACCCGTATTTTGATTGCGAGAAGCGTGGAGGCGTATTCTGTGTTGGGAACTTTGAGCTTTCGCCTGTCGGGGATAGCTCTTTATTCCGTATTATGAAGGTAAAAGCAAAAGAAAGTTCAATAACGAGCAACTTGCTCATCAATNTACCTCAATCAGTTTCATTGTCTTACCTCAACATCTCCTTTTATATTAGTTATATGAGTATTACAGAAACCATTACAAACTTGTATATTTGTAGTTCATTTCATACAAAATAAGAGCACACGTCCGCAAATTAAAGTATGTCTTAAAAATACATTCCCTCTTCCTACCCTGCTATATGTGATCCACCGTGACCCACCGTGATCCACCGTGAAGCTGGTAGTTTTTTTAGATAAATACTTAGTAGTTAGCAACTTTAAATGGTCTAACTACAGAGGACGCAAAAGACCGTGCAAAGTGGAGTAGATTAAGTAGGAAGTCAGACCCTAACAATAGCCGGGATTAATGCCAGGAGGAAGAAGAGTAGTCAGCCAACTTTAAACTGGAAGCAAGAGAACATTACAGGTCCTAATAATTTTATGGATAAAGATATTTAAATATGTTCACACAGTATGAACGTAGCCTCGGACCAGTAAGCTAAAGTAATAAATACGCGTTACCTACATAATACAGTATCGACGGTCGAGTAGCTCGAGAATGACTGCGTGGATCGTCCTTTTCGCGTTTTTGTGCGCAAGCGCATGCAGGTGTGACTTACCTAATAAATGTATGCAAAAGGAATATTTGGAAAACTTCTTCACACTATCTTCAGATGCAATTAATAATGAATACTGTTTCGTGCATAAGAATATCAATAATGGAAAACATAATAAAGATAATGAACAACATAGCAACAACAGTGCTGCCCTGGAGATCAGTGACGATGATGTTAACGATGTCATCATTAAAATAAGCGGTAAGTGGAATATATAAAAATGTATTATACAGCTTGATGGGGAAATAGATGTGAAACTGATACAGGTAGAGGAGAACATTTTCAATCATTTTTTATCTCATATAGTATGCACTGAAATTGGCCCTATAAGTAATGATAATCAGCTTCACGCTATTTCTTTTTTTTTTGTAAATTAAATAGTAGATAGACATTCATATAATTATATAATATATTTTTATGTATCTTCATTTCTCTTTGAACAAAAAAATATTACAAATATTATATCTTTATCCCAATTTCGTTAGACGAGGATTACTACGCCATGCCGCAGGTGTTCCAGTTGGACCCGTATTTTGATTGCGAGAAGCGTGGAGGCGTATTCTGTCTTGGGAACTTTGAGCTTTCGCCTGTCGGGGATAGCTCTTTATTCCGTATTATGAAGGTAAAAGCAAAAGAAAGTTCAATAACGAGCAACTTGCTCATCAATTAATAGACCCTTGTGAAATTAGGGGTAACCTATTGTATACCTACCTGTAGGTCTACTTGGGATCGGTCTGTTATTATTGATAGGCATATTGTTGCCAACAGACCTGATGTAGTGCTAGTAGACCAGGAGGCGCGCCGTCAGCGATTGTTGACATCGCTATCTGACATGATGATAGTCTCGTAAAGACATATAATTTAGATTTTGCTTATAGCTTGGGACGGCGCGTAATGTGATGAGGTTCGTCACCGATGGTCAAATATATTTTGAAATGAAAAGTCTTGTATAACGAAAGTATTATAGTGATGTACTGAAATGTTCAGACTACCACTCAATTATTTACGCACTTTTAATATATTTATAGTTAATTGTTCTACAGGGTGTGTCAGCAAACTGGGCTGACTTTGTGAACCACACGCGCGTTTACCGAGGAATGTGCCTCACATGCAGCTGCTCTCCTTTTCAGGCTTCTTCACACGAGGAATGGTAATATTGATGCAGTTCTTACATAGTACTAAAGTTATATATGAAATATTGTAGAGTAGGTACTACTACTTACTTTTGAAATTTAAATATTCCGTAAAATAAGCGATAACTTTGATCTTCAATTGTTTCATAAAATATTGTAACATTGTAGGTACCTATGTAAGACATGGAACTTAATCAATTTTTATATAATTGTTGATAACGTGAGTTAGAATTGATTTTAGCCGTCGTTGTTAATATCAAGAAGGAGAAAATTATCAATTCGACTGCATATTTTTTGTATGTAGGTGTGTTCACAGATTTGTCAGTCAATTATCACTAGATTTTGGTGATGCTTTTGTCGTATGGTTACATCTTTCAGAAGTGGTCCCATAAACACTGTGTTATTGGTTGTTTTTTCCTGTTTTCCCAGGTTCGAATCATGCGTCAATACTAAAATGATGTCGCATTACAAGTTGACAGCGCGCCTCAATCACCTCGACTACTGTAAAGAGGGACCAACTCCTTCACCACCACTGACTACTAACGAGAAAGCTTTCGCTGTATTTATAATGTTTATATTGACGTTTACCGCTATCAGCACTGTTCTTGATGTGAAACATTCAGGTGCTTCCAAGAGTGAGTGTTTGATGATTGAAATCATGAAATAATATTTGATATTATCTTGGTGTCTGTTTGATTGTTTCATCTTCCTTACTGCCTATTATTTTTCTGACAGCAACTACATCATAAACATATTCCAGATCACAGCTGGGCCTCATACTGGTCACTACTGACCTCTTGGAAAGCTCTGGTAGCGCCGCCGCGGACGTCCCCGAGGAGAGACCTGCGCGCCTTCGACGGACTTCGTGTGTTTTGCATGATATTCGTGATCGGCGCACACGTCGGGATCAGTCACCTTGCATATGTTGATGATACGTCTTTTGAACGTGTAAATTTTATTAAAGGAAACTTGAATTGTGGCATTTTTACACATTGCATGACATTATAATTTATATAAAAGTTTTATAGCCGTTTATTACCTTAAACATTTTTTGAAGATTTTTGGCTCCTCCTGTCCGTTACATGGAATCTTCGCAACGCACGCAAACGTTTTTGTGTAACCCCAATATTGAATAGATAATTTAAGTTAAACCACTATTATTTTAGCAGTGATGTACGTGAAGGGTTGGGGAATTGAAACAAAAAACTAGCTATACCACCTAAAAATTACTAATTTTTAATTCTATATTAATTTTCAGTATCATCACACTTTGATCACCATGCTTTTGGTGAACAGCACTTTAGTAGTGCAAACATTCTTCATGATGTCGAGCTTCTTGATGGCGCACAAATTGTTGAGAGAAAAAACGCAGGAGGCCGCTGTCCTCATTTTCTATAAAACTATGCTTAAAAGATTTATAAGGCGAGTTTAATCTGACAGAATTAACGAGAATTGTGATACGAAACATGTTTTACACTCGAGTTTTAATTTTATTCAGTTTATCATTTATAAAAATATTTGTTAGGTCGTTGATTTTTACACATTTTAAATGAAACTGAACTGAATTAATCGCGGATATTTCAACAAAAGGTTCCATGTTAACAGCAAGAGTATTATTATGATTAGTTAGTTGTAACAAGATTTAGATGTTTTGTATTATTATGTACGTCAATGGGTTTTTCCTCTATATTTGGACAGATATTGAAAGCGAAGCCAGTAAACCAGACGAACGAGCGGGGGGGGGGGGTTACTTTTCGCAATTTGCATAATTTATTTTATATTTAATTATGATGATTATCTAATATAACAAAATATAAAGAAAATTTATATAATTATAAATTAGATAGCATAACATAACATAAAAACTCTTTATTTCACACCAGAAAATTACATATTCCACAAATAAATTCGTACAAAAAAATGAAATGTGAAAGGGCGGCCTTATCACTAAAAGTGATCTCTTCCAGGCAACCTAATCTTAGAGGAATCAATTTAAAAGAGAGGGCATGGCGCGATCAAACATATATATATTTATATACCTGCATAAATACTATCTCATAAACTACATAGAATACACATACATAATAAAAATAAATAAATAAATAGATAAGACACATATTATGTTTTAAAATATTTACACGTTTTAGGCTAAGTCCAGGCTACTTCCTAGCTGTGTGGTTCTCCATGACGTGGTGGGATCGTGTGGCCGCGGGACCGCTCTGGCCAGTGCTCGTGGGGACGGAGAAGGTGCGCTGTCAACAAAACTGGTTGTTACAGTTCACTTATCTGGACAACTCTATTGATATACACGAGAGATGCTTGATACAGGGATGGTGAGTATTGAAGGCTAATAATTACATATATTACGTAGGTATTTTGATTAAATATAAACATATAAAGATATTTTGCAGGTATTTTGCAGATATTATACATTGCGTCCGTCGTAGCCCAGCGGCACCAGGGTTTGACTGTAATGCGAAGGTCATGGGTTCGATCCCCACTCGAAGAAGTGAAATATTTATTTACGTTTATATTACCATGTCTTCGCTCTGGTGTCGAGGCAAAGCGCGGCGTTGAGTTCTGTCATTCAACACGCAATGCCTCCAGAATTTGGCAGAAAGTGGGGAACGGAGTGTCTTCACACTAGGTTCCCTCTGCCTACCCTGCTGTGTGCGGAATACAGTGTGAGGCTGATAAAAAAAATGTAAAGATATATTAATCATGTTTAATAATCAGTTTAATAAGTTAACTCTTCATTCAAAATTTAATGATTTCAGGTATTTGTCGGTAGACATGCAGTTCTACGCTGCGTCTCTCGCCCTGACCCTGCTGCTACGGAAGTCTCGTCGTGCAATAAAAATATTGAGTACTTTACTTACAGGCGTTGTTGTGGCCAATTTGGTGATGAGCTACACGTGGCATATCATACCTAACTTTCTAATACATAATTACCAGTAAGTTGTTTAAATTCCCTATTTCACGTTACTTTTAAGGTTCTTTATGTCAAAAGGTAAAAACGGAACCCTTATAAAATCACATTGTTGACTGTCTGTCAGTCTCATAAAAACACTTGCAGTAACATAGAGATTAAGGGCAACTGCCAAATATAGCGCCGGCTATTCTGAGCTGCTGGCATGTTGCTACATGCTCATGCGACTAGTCCAAAATGCTTGCAAAAATCTATTTCGGAAACTAACCTTATACTGTTTTTATTTCACTTGTTTTTTTCTATTTCACTTATTGTTAGATGAAGTTCTATAATTATAAATCTAACTTGAACATTACATTTTAGATCAATCCTGCAGATGTACAGAGGCAGCACCTCCATGAATATATCCTACAGGTCGCTGTTGGGAAACGCCGGCAGCCCTTTAATAGGACTGCTGCTTGCGCACGCGCATATCTCACGCACACCTGCTAGTGTCACTGACAGATTAATAAATAATAAGGTGATTTTATTTCCTTAATTTTAGTTACAATTTCTTTATGTTGCTTCGTATTAAATATCTAATTGTTTGTTCGAAGTGAGTTTGATTTTCACGCCCTTTCGTGGTCACGTTTTGTTACCCTGCTCTAGTAAAATATTTTGTAGCATTCCCTTCTATACACCAAGCAACATCACTCAAATAGGCTGTAAATTTCTCCTAGTTTCTCCCTTACCACTTACAGGACGGAAAATGCGTGTAGAGATTTTCCAAATGGCTGTAATATATCAGACACTTATGTGTCTGATATTAGATATTAAACATGCTTTCTGTGTTTCTTACAGGTGTTCCGCATATGTACCACACTATCCCTCCCAGCGGCCTTCCTGTTCACGTGCCTGTCCCCGGCGGCGCTGGGCGCGGGCCCTCCGGCGCGCGTGCCTGCTGCTGTACTTGCTGGTATCGAAAGACCGGTGTTCGTATCTCTTGTGGCTTTGGCCATGTTTGGAGCTATTAATGGCGTGAATTGTATGCTTTGCGAATATTTCTTTTTCTTTCAGATTTTATTAACCATAATAAAATATTTTACTGTGTGGTTAGGGATCGAATAGAAAACAACACACTTAAGTAAGTGCTGGATATGAACGTAATATAATGAATGACACGCGACACGACCTCGCGAGAGACCTCGCCGGTGTCGAGAGCGGTGTTCGTGTCACTTGTGGCTTTTGCTACGAGTATGTTCGGAGCTACTAATAACTATGTGAATGCTTTGCGAATTTTGTTTCTTTAGGTTTTATTAACTATAATAGAATTTCTTAAATATTTTACTCTACGGATAGGGATCGAAATAAAGCACCACCACACACAGGAGGGTAGGCAGAGGGAACCTATTGTTAAGATACTCCGTTCCCCACTTACCGGCGAATTCTAGAGGCATTGCGTATTGAGTTGCGGAACTCAACGCTGCGCATTGCTTCGACACCAGAGCAAAGAAATGAATATATAGATTGAAATATTTGCTTTCTTCTTTACGTGACCTTCCTCCAGTATCTTTGATACACTGTTTTCTAAGGTCAACCGAGGTCTCTCCCTACCTCTCTTACCACTCACTTTTCCATCATAAATCTTTTTTGCCATTCTTTCATCACTCATTCGTTCATCGTGCCCAAAGCAGCTGAGCACATTCTTCTTCATTGTCACCGTGACACTCTCGCTAATACTTGCCGTTAGAACGGAGAATAGCAACTACGATCAGGGCCAGGGACCATTTTCTTTGCGAATGACTTTGAACATTACGGTTCAGTGTTTGTTTGTCCATTAAGTATGTACATTCTTAAATAAATATATAAGACACAATAGACTTCAGTTATGAACTAACACTTTATGCTTATGTACTTTTACTGTATACATATTGTGATGTCATTTTGTTTTCAGGCGATGGCTTAGATATATTTGTTGTAGCAACTTAATATATGTATATAATTAAAGAAGTCGAATATTAAATCTCAAAGTCACACACAGCCGGATTAGCAAGGAAATCTTTGATAGATTGCAAGCACTTGACTCGGCAGCATCATTTATATTGTTTCTCAATGTTTTACTCTGGAAGACCTGTATAACTCTAATGTCGTATCTACAGCTCCATGGAGTAGAGCCTTCTCTCATGCGCACGCGGCGTCCCACCTCACGTACGGAGCGTACTTGCTGCACTTGTTCTTCGTGGTCGCGAGAGCTGCCACCAAACACACCACCACGACCTTCAGCTTAAACACTATTGTGAGATTTCTTGCTTAGCCGCGTAACAAGGCCTCAACTATAAAATTATTCCAATAACAAAGGGAAAACACTTTTTTAAAACTAGTACAAAACCTTTCTATGAGCAGGATTTAAACATGTAATATATGTATGACGTCTATATTGCTTCATCATGCCATATTATTAACATTGAGTTTTAATAGCTGCTGTATGTACCACAAAATTGAAGCTGTAAACACTGAATTAGAAAATCACTGATCCAATTAAATTTTTATTTAATTTTCTCAAATATTTCAGTTGACAGAATCATTTGGCGTCGCAGTGTGGGCGTACGCGGCGTCGTTCCTGCTGGCGATGCTGGTGGAGCTTCCAGCGCAGACGTTGTACAAGGAAATCAAGAATCTACGAATTAAACCTAAACTAAGTCATAAGAAAAAAACTAGTAAAAAACTATTATTTTGAGAATGTTGGAAATATATATTTTATGTACAGGGCTATTGGTAGGTATATAAACAACTGACAAGGGTGATATAGGAGATAATATAGAATGGCCAGAATTTTTAGTTTTTGAGATATTGGCCATTTACAAGCGTGTGTGTTTCTGCATCAATGTGCACATGTATGAAGGGTAGCTTTATTATGACATATAAGTTATTTTTATTATGTATTTAACATTAATTGGTCAAGTGAAGTTTACGGAGCAAAAAATCATGTCATATCAAATTATAGCTATTTTATTATTATATACTAGCGGCCCGCCCGCGGCTTTGCCCGCACTACACTAAAGTACAGTAGAGCAATTGCACCGCACACAGCAGGGTAAGCAGAGGGACCCTAGTGGAGACACTTCATTCTCTACTTTCCGTCGAAATTGCATACTATGCAGACTACTGTACTTTTCAGTTTCGCAATTTCACAACTCCTTTATAGCTAAAAATTGATTAGTCATTGTGGTAACAGTGAGTGTTACTGTTATTGCGATAGTCGTGCGCCTCCCACTTGGAGTAGTGGTTAAAACTGTTTTCCCATTCTAGTAGTCAGACTGCGGTAGTTAACCACTAAACACGCAGTATCACAAAATAAAAAATAAGAAATACTCTTAACACTATTTAACCTTTTTGCTTAACCTGTTCAAGGGAAAAGGAAGAACCTAATGAAGAAAGTATGGACCTGATTGAAAATAATAAGAATGAAAGTAAACACAGTGTTTGGTTTGTTGTAGACCTTTATTGTGTACCTGTTGACAGATCAGACAGATCTCTATCCCTAGTCTCACAATGTCCCACGCTTAAACTATGCAATCACTCCTTACATGCTTAAAATTAGAATTTCTGTAGAATATTCTGTCAGTGTTCCCCATTATTGATTTAGAGTTCAATTTAAACACTTGACCAAACTATTAACCAGGGATGATAGATGTAACATTTCAAATCTGGATATGCATACAGATGTAAGTGTTAGTTCTGATATTTATTGTTTATTTCAAGCAACCAGTTCTTCCTATTTACCACTACTTTGTATTTAGCACTAGTGCGTTGAGTTAGTTACACAACATTAAAATCCTGCAACAATTATCATGATACTCTGGACTCCATATATCAGACCCGATATCAGATATCCAAAATCTTTTATAGTTGAATTAGTTATGGTTATAAATTATTATTTTTTTTATTTTGAATATCCAATAAATTTAGAGACCGTTACCAAGTTTCATAACATCCCTAGCATTGACAAATACTTACAGAATAAAAATGATAAGGAATAAAGTTACTTATATATTTACAGTTTGTTGTCCATGTTCTAAATAAAATTCATGTAAGCCTATATTTTGAAATGTTGTATCAACAACCACACAATCACAATATCTCAATATCAAAACACATTTTATTAAATAATAATCTTTATCTGACAAATGCATTTGGACATTATAAGTATTAAACAAACTGAACTTAAGTTTACTGCAGGTTTATCGTCTTGAAGGTCCCGAGCCACCCTGCCAGCCTCCACGATGCCCTCCACCTCTACCTCCTGCTCTGCCTCGACCGGCAGCTGAAATTTACCACATAAAACATAAATTACTAAATCAAATTTGGATTAGCTTCATTATGTGTTGGCAGAGGAAACTTTGTGTCAAAACACTCATTTCACTGCTCAATTTTCGACTATGCATGTTGAGTGGAAGAGCTCATCACTTAGCTTTCCTATGTTACGAGAGAGAGAGAGAGAGAGAGATGAGCCCCTAATGGTGATCTATCTAACCCGCAAACGTATCATTTACAGTTAGACGCTGTGCCCCTGCGCTATAACGAGAGCTTCCTAGATTAAACATAAAATAAATAAAATACGCCTGATTGGATAATTTAGTAAACCAACGTATAGAGAACTATAGATATAAATATTTCATGTTCAGTTTGAGTTTCAAATTATAGACTCGAAGACAAACAAATGACACAATTCAAAAAAAACAGCTAAAATATAACCTAATAAAAAACATAGTACTGTTTGTAAACAAATACTATGCACTGGATACAATTTATAAAATTTAGATAACTTTTAGGAAGTTTACCTTGAGCACGAAGTATAGCACTTTTCCCACGCCCAGCCGTGGGTTTGTTCCCCTGTCGTTTGAACATGGGCGCATTTTTTAACATATCCGGTAATATAAGGAAACGGATTTTAGATCCTCTAATGTATACATTCTCCAATTGCGCGACTCTTCCATCCCTATAAGTGACTGTTACTTGGGTCATCTGACAATTCATATTATCCTCGGCCTCTATAAGCTTCCCGCGGTAAATTTCGCCGGTATTTGTTTCGCAGGTCACTACATGGCCTTCCGCTTCGTGTAATACTTTAATAGGCACACCGATAGACATCTTAGATTATATATTCACAGGCAAATGTTATAATTAATCTATAATATCTGGATAATTCCAGATGTAATGAGATAAAATTTACGTCGCCAGACGCCTAAATAAAAGAGCTAAACAGAAACACAAACAATGGCGGCGGGCAGTGTGACTAGTAATAAAATATTAATAGGTGATAAAATTTATAAAATTTTCATTGTATGACGATATATTTATTTTAAAATTATAATTAAACGTGCGATAAATCTATTCAAATAAATAAATTACGTTGTAAGAAAATATTAAATGATTTCTTTGGTATTCTATTATTTCAAATGTATAAATGACGTCATTCACATTCGTAAAGTACAATGAGTAATCCATTTATTTAAGGCTTCTTGATTTAATATAATATATAAATGCCAATATTTCGTTGAATGGGAAGAAATATAAAAGAGAAAACAGATAGCTCTTCTCTTTTTTGTTATATTTTTCATATTTTTTTGCTATATAGCGTGTTTGGGACACCACACATAAAAGGGTAGACAGAGGGTATGGTATAGTTCTTTGACTATGGCTAATTAAGTGCGCTGTGTGGATATAACACGAAGGAGATAGACAGAGGCAATCTGGGAATCTAGTTAAGACACTCCGTCCCCATTAAGACTCTTCCGCTCCCTGTTTTCCGCTGAATTCTCGAAACATTGTGATTGACAGAACTCAACGGCGCACTTGGCCTCCACCCTCGTTATCAAAACCAGGAAAATGGAATTGAATCCCCTATGGTTTAGTTTAAATTATGTTACATTAATGGGAGTTGAACCCACGACCACCACCACCCATCTTTATAGAAGCACGCCTGCGCGCTCTTGCGCCTGCGTCATGATTAGCCTACTTTTCTCGTTATATAATACTAGCAGGCTCAGACGGCGTCACCCACTAGAACTATATGAATATTTATTAAATATTTTCCTTTTAGGGGTGAATTGTAATAAACCATCAAACACGTGTTCAATGAAATATTTAAAAAAAACTTCTAAAAATCGGTGGCCATTTCAAGATTTTTCCATACAAACATTCAATTTCCCTATTTCATCTCTTTAGAGTTCAAATTTTTGTTCATATTATGAAAATAAATATCTGCGCAAATTTCACGTTTCTACCATACGCGAGTACGACTGTGTATGCGTCTATCTATATATTAGTCTCAGTCGGAACATCTCCTCCTCCACATCTCCTTTTACATATTACATAAACATTATATATATAATTAATCATATAACAACACCATTTTGGTCTTATCGTCTGCGGAACATGACTTGGATACTTGTTGTGTGGACTGTGGATTTTACATTTTAGAGACAACCACAAGACAAGAGTATATGTGTTCTGTGGATGGAGACAACTGTCAAATGTGCTTGAATTGAAGTTTCAGATTTTACTTTTGCATTTCTATCTAATAAGCTTTTTTGTTTTCATTTATTAATACTGATTTAATATATTTAAGAAATGACAAGTACAGTGATGAAAGTAGAAATCGACATTGAGACGTGCTCAGTTTGTGGCGGCGGGGGCGACTTGTTTACACCGGAGGAGCACGACGCGGGCGCACCGCCGATGCAAGTGCCGCTTCGAGCTATGCTCTTGCACGTAAACAATAATAAGGTATAATAATACAATATTTTAAGAAATTTAACATTATATTTGTAATTTTTGATTCTCATACTCTATTGCAGGTCGTTCCTGAAGGTAAATTATGTGTTAGTTGCATTCGACGAGCTATAGAAGCGTATGAGTTTAGTACTGCATTAAGTGCACGTTCGATGCCTCCTTTGAGTGAAAAAATTCGTGCGTTAAGAAGAAGACTTCATGAGTTAACACAGAAAATTGATGTCTTCATAGTAGTAGGTGGACCAGGGGTTAACTCTGGTGGGGCTTACAGTGAAGATGATATTATTATGGTGGAGAGAGATGCACTAGCAGCCGCAGCCGCTGCAGATGATGAGGATCTGGAAAAAGCTAGAAATGCTTGTGGGGAGACAGTGTACCAATGCTCAATATGTCCAATGTCTTTCCAGGTGAATATTGAAACTTTAGCAATAAGTGTTGATTTATGTAAATATAGCTGGATACCAACTTAACACTATATCCCGCACAAGACAGGATAGACAGGTTATTTACTATTTATACTTATCACTAACAAGGATAAACTAAGACACTCATAAGTAAAATGATTGAAAAATAGACCCCTTACATTCTTTTATGCAGTAATATTTATTTGTTGCACTTATTGATTTTATAAGATTATTTAAAATTTAAATTGTAGGTCAAAACTTACAATAATGAAATTCAAAGAATCTTGATACACAAGTCCAATTCAAACTTGTTGTCTTTTTGACCAATTTTTAGATTTTTTTTTTCATTTAGATTCAGATTTTTTATAAAAATAATGAAATATTCTAGCATGCATCTGAATACCGTTCCCACATAGCCATCCACCCCGGTGGTGCGCGGCACTCCTGCTGGACATGCGGAGCTCAGTTCAATAGTAAGGAAGCGTTGCGGGATCACACCACTTTGCATGCTGCTACACAAATATTGACATGTAATTTGTGTTCTACTAGCTTTCAGGTGAGATTTAATGCGAACAAAGTTAAAATAATGTTTGCTTATTTAGGCAATTTTTGTCATCTTATTATATAAAAATGTCAGTAGTGTCAGTCCTATAGCATGCTTTGACTGACCAGTGGACTGGGAGGTGGGATTCAGTTCTCAACAGTTGCTCTTTTAAGACATATTGGATACTATGTAACTTGGTGGGAGATTGTTGTGGTGCAATAAATGGCTGACTGTAAATGCGACGGTATTGAGTTTGATTTCCATTTGGTAGAATTAACTATTTTGATGTCCTCCTTCTGGTAACCAGATAAAGCTTGATATTGAATTCCTCCACTTAACACAGAATGTCGATGAAAAAACGATTAACTTGCCTCACCTATACATATGTATATACAGAGCGGTGCAGAACTCCGCCGTCACATAGAGGCCTCGAGCACGGCGTCGCCGCGTTGCACTCCGCGCTGCCCCGCGTGCGGCGTTCTGCACTCGTCACGCGCGGCGCTGGCCGCGCACGCGCAGCGCGAGTGCACGCTGGTGTGCGCGCGCTGCTTCCTGCCGGCGGCGGACAGCGCGGCGCTGGCGGCGCACAACCTCGCACACAGGCAGGCCGAGCGGTTCGTGTGTGGTTACGACGCCTGTATACTGCGGTTTGCTAATAGGTAAGTAAGTAGTTTACATATATACAGTACAGTTGATGTGCATCACGTGTGTACGCGGCTAGATGGAGGCGACAACTTGTTGGTGGTATTGCTTAACATATATTTGTAGATAACAAACACTCAATTATAATAGTATTGTTACAATATCAATACTACAATATACAGCAACAAATTCTTGTGCTTGCATGTTGCAACATGCTTTTACGAAATTCTTGTTGATTCATATTATTAGGGTTATATGAGGTTTAGTTACTTTTATTCATTCTGGTCCCATGAGATGAGTAAGGATGAAATAGTCGGTCCCTCGAAGGGTGACACGTAATCCTTCAAGACAATACAACAATGTTGGCCGGGTCTGCTGCAAGCCTTCGGGGTATTTCTCACCTTGGGATTAGGGCAAATTTTTTGCTTAGCACAGGTGGTGAAGCCAATGCTCTGAAATTCTGACCACTGACCAATTCTGACCATCAAATTACGGGTTCTGGAAGTGATTTCCTATCTCCTTGCAGGACTTTCTTGTTGAGCTGAGTTTATTACAGTCGGCGTTGTACCTCGTTGCTCGGTGGGTCTTAGGAAAAGATGGTAAATCCTATAGAACTTCCGAGAATTTCCTACTGAACAAAATTGATTCAGTTAATAAATTAATGTACTGTATAAACATTTTTTTTTTAAATTATGCTTCTACTATTGTATACTCACACGAACACGCACACATACGCATACACACACGTACCCACATACGGTGCTCAGATGTTACATAGTATATATTATGTGTGTATGTTCCAGAGGTGATCTCTTGAGCCACATCCGCAAGTGTCACGCGGGCGCGGTGGCGGGCACGGTGGCGGGGGATGAAGCGGAGGCGGAAGCGGATGTCCCGCCGCCGTCCACTACTTGTGAGCAGTGTGGACGCATGTTAGTATCATATATCGAAATAATGGTGGTTTTCTTTTGGCTCATTAGATTTGGTTGTGATGAGTCATTCCATGTATTATAAGTTTTCGAGATAATGATCAATGTGTGGAATGGTAGGTATTTTATCTTTACTTTTGATATCGGTAGACACTAAAATACTCCTTTTCTCATTTTAATTTTCGAGTGGCGGAACTTAATGTCGCGCTTTGTCTTTTCATCTGAGCAGGGAAATGACAATGTTAAATAATTCATCAAAATGGTAAAAAAAATATTTATTATTATTATTTACCAAACCCAGTAAAAAAATTATTAAAATTAGATTTACAGTAAAGATAAATTATATATTCTTTTTTATTAGTAAATTTTTGGAAGTTAAAATTGCAAATTAATAAATATTTTTTATGGGGATTCTCACAGCATTATGTACAATATTTGATGTATTGAAGTAATAAAAATATCAATTCAGGTTTTACTTTATATATGGTTTCAGGTTCGGTTCCGTCGCCGCCATGAAGCGTCACGCCCGAGTTCATAGGAAAGAAGTGCCGCAGGTTATTTACAATTTTTTTTAGTTTCACGCTTTATGCCGCACATCGCTCAATTTTTTAAAAAGTTGTTTTAAAGTGTAAGACCATATTAACGAAAGTCAGAGTCAAATAAAGTCAAATTCTACTTAAAGTTTTATATGTAAATTTTCCAGGAGGAACCTGAATGGCACCTCGAAGGTGAAATAGAAACATTAGAAGGTATGGAGGTGGAGGCGCTCGACGCGGCGGAGGGCGACGTGGAGTACCTCGAGGTGGAGGCCCTCGACGACGACGACAATGACAAATAGCGGAATTGTTACGTATGCAGTAAGAGGACAAGTGAAACGATAGCCGGTTGACAACGCACTGCTTTATTCTCATTTGCTACTATCCTTTATGGTGCTGGACGCAGCCAAGCACACTTGCATATACATATACTAGCGGACGCGTGCAGCTTCGTCTGCTTATTTGTACCCTTTGGGGTGAATTATAATAAAGCATGAACATGTATTCAATTAAATATTTTTAAGAATCTAAATTTCAAATTTTATAAAAATCGGTGGCGATTTAAAGATTTTTCCATACAAACTATCAACCTCTTATTTGCACCCTTAGGGGGAGAATTCTAGAAAACCATGAAACATGTGTCCAATTAAATACTTTTTAGAGTGTAAGTTTCAAATTTTATAAAAATCGGTGGCCATTTAATTTTTTTTCTATACAAACTTTCAACCCGTTATTTGCACCCTTAGGAAGTGTATTCTAAAAAACCACGAAACACGTATTCAATTAAGAGTCTGAATTTCAAATTTTATAAAAATCGGTGGCGATTTAAAAAATCCATACAAACTTGCAACCCCTATTTCACCCCTTTAGGGTTAAAATTTTACAAAATCCCTTCTTAGTCGATGTCTAGAAATTTCACGTTTCTACCATCAGTTGTTACGGCTGTGCGTGCGTCTTACCTCAGCGAGGATAAGTCCTTTTATATATATAGGTAACAGGAATAGACCCGCTTCACGCTGTATCCTGCGTGTAGCCGGGTGTAGCAGAGGGAACATAGTGTTAGTGTTACAGATACTCTGTTCCATTGTGGTTAGTGCAGTTTCCACTAAGTTGGTAATAAATATTAAAGTTTTATGGGAAGTATGTAATAAATATTTGTTTTTCTTTGTATAGAATAGTGTTTAGTAATTAGAAGTGGGATTTGAATCTGCGACTTGATAGTGTATAATAAAAATATTATTTTTAATAAACTTCAGACTTTTGTGTTACATAAGTAACTAATAGTAAAATAGTTTGTAAATATTCAAAGAAATATAGTTTTATTAATAAATTAATAATTTGTTTTATTAATAATACATAAATGCTTGTATGCCTGATTGATAGTAATAGCAATGTCACTATTTATATTTTTATAATACCTACCTAAATTGATGGCTAATTTGTCCTTGTAGTAAAAAAATCAGCTTCACGCTGTATTCCACACACAGCTTACCTTAGCAGAGGGCAGAATGGGAAGGGTAACCTAGCCTTAAGGCACTCCGTTTCCCACTTTCCGCCGAACTCTGGAGGCATTGTGTGTTGAGGGGCGGAACTCAACGCCGCGCTTTGCCTTGATAGCAGAGCGAATTTCCTCAAGTGGGGATCGAACCCACAATCGGTCGATTTTGCAATGCACATTTTGTGCCCCCCCACCACGACTGAACTGTTCTTGTAGTAGTGAGAACTACTACGTAAGTAAGAGATTAC
>JAKRZM010000303.1:125372-155479 GCA_036379175.1 Heliconius cydno galanthus
AATAATAAACTATATATAAACCTTCCCTGAGAAATACTCGACCTAATGGTGAAAACCGCATAAAAATCCGTTGGGTGGTTTAGAAGAAGAAGAGTTAGAAAGTTCAGACAGACACGAAAAGCGACTTTGTTTTATAAGATATAGGATAGGATATATATATATATATATATATATACTAGTGGACTTGGCGGCTTATATATATATATATATATATATATATATAATTATTTAAATTACAGAACTTAAATGTTCCTAATATTAATATGACAAATATAATACTAGAAATTTATTCTAGTCTAATATTTGCAATTGTTTGTGTACAAAATAAAAGATAAAAAAATATATAAAATTCCTAAATAGTAAAACATAATAAACAAAAAATAAAACTCACATTATCCCAATGATCAAACTCATATCTCATTCTCTTCAACTGTGGCTCCACTTCAGCTAACAACGCGGCCTCCTCCTCCTCACTCACAAAGTTTGGTAATATTCTCATATGCTGTAACACAGCGGAACGAAGGGCCAAGTCTTCATCTGTTTTCCAAGATGGTAAGATTTCTATGTAACTTGGATCTCCTGGGAACAGTAATGATTTACCTTAAAAATAAAAAATATAAACAAATAGATGTATTGAGTTATTAAGTGTTAATATTTGAATTGTGATTTTGTCTACTTTATTAATATCAAACTATTTTAAAAAATAAAATATTTATAAAAATAAAAATTAAAACTTATTATTTTGCAACAGCACAAATTAAAATATTTTTAAAATTACAGTATTTTTGGTTTGCTTGTAAATTAAAAAATAGATAACTGGCACTAAAATCCAAGTATATATGTTGGCTGTATTATTTTAGTAATATAATAATCGAAGCTTTTATTACCTAAAGTCTTTTCAGCATCCACTTTAGCACGAGAGGCGTCCACACTTAAATTTTTAAATAAAAATTGCAATGACGTTTTGATTTTGTAATTACGCAAAACACTAAATGTTAACAACCGCATTATTATTGCTTTAGTAATGCTTTGCAAACTAACTAAGTGTAACTAACGTACTTCCAAACAACTAAGCCAAGTAATTAAAAATATATATTATTAAGTAAATTAAAAATAATTAAAAGCAACGCTAACCTCAAAACAAAATATTTTGACATTACCTGACATTGACAATCAGCTGATAGGAAAAAATCCTTATTCTCTATCGCTATTGGCTACCGGCCAATACACAATTATTTAAATTTTATATTGCATTTTAATAATAGATAATATTTTTATAATTATTTATATTTCTTATAACATAAAATATCACAAATGGCATTCATATCAAAAATCTAAGGCAGTATAATGTTATATATAACGTACAATCATACTTTTAAAGGGCTAAATATGATTGCAATCTGTTTATATATAGGTGAATGCATTTAAAGAAAAAGAACCCAGCCAACCCTATCTCAAGTTATAGAAATTAGAAAGACTCGTTTTATTTAAATAATAAGTATTCCAATCAGTGTCCTATAAATGTGCAAAAACATAATTGGGCGTATTATTTGGATTTTGCACGTCCCCTGAGGTAGCTGCATCTAGATCTAGGTCAGTAGGTAGGTCGCCCTAGGAATATGGGCGCACTGTATGACCTAATAATAATCAATAAAGTGCAATCCCCGGGTAACGGCGGCAACTACCAGCACTGCTGTCGCTTGAAACGTTACAAAGTTATATGAGAGAGAGACTGTGTTCGTCATGGATAGTTTACCAGATGAAATGTTACTGCATATATTTAGTTTTATGTCAACTTATGAAGTAAGCACGGTGCTACCCAAAATTAGTCGGCGATGGCAGCGACTCATCAACCGTACTGTCTTGTGGATCCGGAGGGCGGTGGACCTGGACAAGCTGCATGAGGGTCTGAAGGCAGTAGTAGTGACTGATAGGGTGTCGCTGTTAGGTGATGCGTCCTCACTGGTCACCTGCATCGTGGTCCTCTCGCCGAATCTGGAGGAACTCATTATTTCCAGGGATTATCCTCTAAGTGAGTCTTTATAAATACTCTTAAAATGCTTATAAGCTCAAATTAAAATCCCTTTAAACTTAATATAATAATATCAAGTCTAAGAGAATTAAGAATTAATTAAGATTATCAACTTCATGAAAGACCCCATAATTCATCCTGGAGCGTGATAACAATATGCATGATGATGGACAAATATAGTGCTTAGTCTGATCAATCTATTTTTTACTTCTATCATGCAATATAGTGTCTAGTGTCTAGTGTCTAGTTCTATGACATAAGATTGTTAATTACTAATATTTTGGCTGATAATGGAAAATATTTATTCTGCCCCAGCAAGATAATATTTATAACAATAACATTTGTAGATTTTGTAGTTATTGTTATTGATTTTTTAAATTAAGATGTTTATGATAAAGGCAGGTCATAATAAATAAAGATATCTTTATTTATTATAATTTGTCTTTGATCTTACCAACATTGTTAAAAAATATATATCCATAACAATTCTATGTATCATTTTCAGCTGATGAAGACTTCAGATATTTAATAAATTTGCCTCATTTACAACACTTAGATGTATTTTCAAAAAAGAAATGTGTAGACAACAACACCTTTATAAATCCAAGCATCACCTGCTTAGTGATCAATGATCCTATCAGAGTTGGCTTCTTAAAGAATGTGGCTCAATCAAACCAGCTCCGAGGCTTTCACTTATTTGGACGGTGCCAATTCTTCCCCATCGAGGAAATGATGAACTTCCTTCAAGCCCAGGCTCCTTATTTGAGAGATCTCACACTTAGATGTCCTGAGCTAACTGACGAAAGGTGAGAAAAAAAATATATAAAGTTTTTAAACCATTGTACTTCTTCTTTAGGTCATATGATTCGATTCACTCAAATTGTAGTTTGCCAATGTTTAGCCACACTGATTGTATTATCCGTTGCCATAGTTATTGACAAATGAGCAAGCAGACAGTTTGGGCACATGACTGCGGCGGCAACCTACAAACAATGGCACTAACAGCAACACATGTTGCAGCAGCACATGTTGTTTGATCCTCCAGAGTGTATCCCCATTTAGGATATTTTCTTTGCATCGGCCAACTTGGCTACTTAATCGATTTAACGACTTCCATGTTGGCCACTGCAAGTGATGGCCTGGGGGTAAGCACTCTTTGGGAAGGACATTGTCTGTAGGAGTTGGATTGTTTTTCCACCATAACAATTCACGATGTATGAAATGACGCATGTATATATATATGAGGCATGTATATGTATATATAGGCAATAGAACCCAAAACAATTGTTTTTTAATTTTCTTACTTATTTGTTTGTCTGTGCCCTTATGCATGCAATCTCTGAATTGGCTCGGCCAATTTGTATGCAGTTTTCACTATTGTATTTTAGTAAATTGCTGTTAGCATTGAATTGGCTGAAACTTAAGTATTCAGTGTATGGATTGTCAATATTGTCAATGAGCGAGTCTGTGTTTCAAAATAAGTGCTTATACTTATTTGTAGGATATCGAAGGACAAATAAACAATTTTAAATTTTTTCTCTGCTTTTCTTTCTATTTGTCTAGGTTAATTGATTATTAAGGGAATAACACTTAAGGATATAGGGCTATTACGTAACAATAAAACATCTGTTTGTTATACCTGGCAACCCATGGTTGCGGCTAAGTGAGAGCTGGCAACCATTATATTTTCAATTCCTTTTATAATTTTTTTTCGAATGATTTTGGGATCGTTAAAAAAACATTTATCTATCTACTGAAATAAATTGCGGTTTTTTTTTTATTTTAACAGCTACATCCACGGGCGCATAGTTGCCCGTGCCTTTTTTTATTTTATGAAAGTTTTTTTAATGTGGCGTACTTAATTTTGGGACAATTTAAACTGTACTTATATCTAGAGCTTATACTAGAGGGGTTGGATGAGACCCCTACCGACAATTTTTTTTATTTATTTTTATTTATTTTTTTATTATATTATTAATATATATAACTTATTTTACATATATTTTTGTAGTACTTTACATATATAATTGTCTTTTATATAATTACTTTATACATGTATAGAACACCTTCACCTATTAGATTTGGCCTGGCTTATGCAGAGCGCCTTCCTTAAGTTTTTGGATCAGCGGTTTATTATGAGTTAATACGAGTTTTGTGTAGGTTTGTGCTAGAATTTACTTTTATACTTATAGGTAATATAAGCACTAAATTATCTATATATATAAATATCTATTATGTATATAAGATAAGTAAAGATATAAGAGAGTTGTCCTACTCACAGGTACCAGATTATAGGGCAGTGTGTGGAGCTCGTGAACCTGCAACTGTACACGTGCGCGTTGCTGACTAAGAATGGCGCCTCCTACTTCGAA
Source organism: Heliconius cydno galanthus (assembly GCA_036379175.1). Classification (NCBI taxonomy): domain Eukaryota; kingdom Metazoa; phylum Arthropoda; class Insecta; order Lepidoptera; family Nymphalidae; genus Heliconius; species Heliconius cydno. Next base: position 129,777 of record JAKRZM010000303.1, read on the forward strand.
AATCTGATTAACCTCCGACGCTTACATATCACCGGGACATCCAGGGTGAGCTCCAAGTAGTAGTGATGTCTCAATTTGTTTTTATATTGTGATTTATTGTTTTAAAAGTTCTTAAAAATAGTTTTCCAGCAGTAACGAGATATTTTTATTATTACTGCTAGCGTTTGATTTTGATCACATTTTGTTTTAAATTACAGTCGGATAGTTTACTATTAAGTTTAAAAAAGTTTACTTTTTAACTATGTTTTTGTCAATTGCGTATAAAAGTGTTCCTTCGACAGCTCCGACAGCGTGGGATGAGTAAGTTGCTGGCGTCGCTGCCGCCTCACCTCGTGGAGCTCAATCTGAGCTGCTCGCAGTTCAGCGATGAGCACTGCGTGGCGCTCGCCGCGCACCTGCCCGCCCTCCGCGCGCTCGAGCTATGGCGCGCCGCCCTCGGGGGCGACGCCCTGCTACGCCTCGCGCGCCGCCTGCCCGCGCTGCAGGAGCTCAGCACTGACGTAGGCTTCCACGACCACCACCTGCGCGGTCTCGCAACGATGCCGCGCCTGTTGCGCCTTCGCTGCCACCGCAGTCCGCGCCCCACGTGCCAGCACCACGCCCCGCCTTATCCCCTCCCGCGCCCCACCTTCAACACAGCGCGCGAGTGCCTGCGCGGCGACAACGAGGGGCCTTCCGCTGAACAGTACTACCACTGGACGCGCGGCGTGTTGATGCGGTCCCTCACCAGCCCCAACCCCGACCTCGTGCACGACCAGATCCTCGTCGACTTGCAGGACTTCTGCGTGGACGACTTCCACCTCACCAACCACTATGAGGACAGGCCCCTGCCGCACTGGCGCTTGACGGCGCCGGAGTCCTTGCCGGAAGACCACGTGTCTGTGCGCATGTTGGTGCGCAGCACCGCGCCCAACTGGGCGTTGTTGTACGTGCAGAACGAGGGCGACTCCCAGAATGTGGCGCATTGGGAGGAGGGGACGCAAGTTCTCCCCCCCGGATACACGTTTGTGATAGAGGACGCCAATGCCCCCGGCTCCACCATCATACACAAGATGTTCAACAAGGGCGGGCTCTACCGGCAGCGACCCATCGCCACACTACAACACGAGTACTTCGAAGACTCGCGGGCGGAGGACGAGGTCGATAGCGACGACAACGTTACCAATTTCTATATAGAAGTAGAGGAGGACATGACGCCCGAAGAGGCCGCGCGCGTGCGGTCGGCCTGACGCGTGGCGTGGTACGCGGCGTGGTGCGCGCGCGTGTGGCGGCTGTGCTGCTGCACTAAACAGATACATAGACTATAACTCTTTAAGACTGCGCTTAAAGATTTGTATCTCTAATGTTATCATGAATTCAATTCAATTCAATTCAAAATATTCTTTATACAAATAGGCAATTATTACAAGCACTTTTCAATCGTCGAATGAACATATGAACAAAAAGCTACCACCGGTTCGGAAGGCAGTTCTGCTGAGAAGAGCCGGCAAGAAACTCAACAGTTGCTCTTTTCAAAATCAATGGTACAATCTATTACATTAGCTGGCAGCTATCCTGCATTACATTCAATAGACATTAATTCCATACATGCTTATCCTCTAAATATTCTTGAACAGTGTAATACGCTTTACTTGTTAGAATTTTTTTTACAGATATTTTAAATTTTTGTAGTGGCAAACTAAGAATACACTGCGGAATTTTATTATATACACGTATACTCAGACCCATAAAGGATTTATTAACTTTTTGGAGGCGAAAACTTGGTGTAACAAGCTTATCTTTATTTCTCGTTCCTATCGTATGACTGTCACTATTTTTGCTATGACAATGTATATTTTGTCGGACAAAGAGAATGTTATAATATATAAATTGGGAAGCAACTGTAATAATACCTGCATCTTTGAAAACATCTCGCAGAAAATCTCGAGCTCTTAGATTATAAATATATCTCACGGCTCTTTTTTGGAGAACAAATATTGAATTGATATCTGCAGCACTGCCCCATAACAGCATTCCATAAGATGTTCAAGATGAATGTTTCGAATTTAGTCAAACTAAAAAACATTGGAAACACAAAACCACAGAATGTTGGGTGGATACCTACATTCTACTAACAGGGTTATCATCCATTACTTATTACCCATTACTTATACTTATATTTATCATTTATACCCGCGCTAACCTGTGACGTAACAGTTACATAATGATTTCATAATTAGATGTTTAACTAGCTATGGGAAAGGCTAACATTGTTACCTGTACTAAGAACCCTGGCCCTGGGCCCTGGGCGTTATGGGCGTCATGGATCATCAACCTTCGCATTTATAAACAATTCTGTCAGTCACTCGAAATATATTTTTATACATTCAACATTTCAATAATCAATTATAATCCAACTCACTCAGTTGGAGTTTAAGTATTTAAGCATACACGTCGTTTGCATATTTGGTCGAAGTTTTCTTCTATTTCGATTGTTCGTAATTTCCTAAGTAAATTTCTCTGCATCTCAGGATCCAGATATAATGTTTCTGGGCTAATGACCTAAAATAAGTAATATCTGTAATTGGTATTTTAAATGTTTTGAACGTAGCTGAGAGGCCTCATGTACATTGTTGACGTTATTGAAATGAATGGCTCAATTGATACTTTGAAAAGTCAAAATACTTAACTGTAATGTGTGTCAAATTGAAGATCACTGCCATTTAATAGTCGTGTCAAATATATCTTTTGTAGGTTTGTATATACATTAAATTAAATTAGCATCTCATGTGCATCTGCATATGTGGATGGGCAAGTCTGAAAGGATTGTATCTGTAGGTATATATAAGTAAATGTCAAACACTTCATGCATTTTCTTTATTTAATGCTTGATGTTTTAGTAATGTAGTATATAAGCGTGTCTGTGTGGTGCATAGTTCCCCTTTAACGTTGCCTCATCTGCTTTAAAAATAACTATTATTATTATTTCCCGATAATATTATCTTTTTACAATAAAAATAAATTAAAAAAACTTCGGATTAACGATTAGTAACTCTTAAGACTGATTTTTACCTTCTTTTCTCTATGCGGTATTTTTAAATAGACTCTACAATTTAATTATAATTTTATCTAAATTAAATAAAAATAGCAAAATAACTCAATATTTTGGTCTGTTTACAAAAATGTGAGCCCTATTTACTGCAAACGAATTTAAGTCTAGTCGTTAGATTATACTATTTTTAAAATATGTGTTTAATATTAGATATATTAAAATTTAATCAAATTATAAGAAAATTAAATGCAAGGATTGAACTCAAAATTTTCTGGGTTCTATCATCTAAGATAATAATTTCAAGTTTGGGTAAAAATTGAACTTTATCAGTAGAAAATTAGTAGGAAAATGTCTTACTCAGATATACTCGTAATATTGTATATTGATGTTTTTATTAGATCTAATTGTTCAATGTTGTTAGTCACAAGGCGCATAAGGTCTAAATTCTTATGAATTACTATAATATATGTGCTTATGTCTGTGTTTTAACATATAGCTAATAGTTTACTTTTAAAAGTTCAGATTCAGATAACTTCAAATACTTTATATATTAAACATTTAAAAATGAACTTTGAGTAGAGTTTCACTTTTGGAACTCAGAAGTGACGTGACTAACTACGTGTTAGAGTAACTGAGCACAAAAATAAATTACGAAAGTCTACTGTTGTATCTGTACCAATTTCGATACTGTATTATATTTATAAGATTTATAAAAATATTGTCTGTTCATTGAAAAATTAATGTTATTATTGAATAAGTATGTTCTACTGTGAAGTAGTACTCGTATGTAAGAATGTATTTTAGAGGTTTCATATCTGTCGGTCTGTCTGTCCAGTGTTAATGTCCGCCGTCTTTTTGGAAATTTTATGTGTACTGTTAAATAAAATGAATGTTCAATGTGATTTCGTCTTTTATTTTACTTTAATGGGCATATGGTATAATGTATAAGACTTACATTGTTTAATCTTAATTAAAACTAGTACCCTTTACAATGCTGAATTATCATTATTGAAATTTGCAAAATTACGAAAAGATATGAAATATAGGTAAAATTACCGCCGGCCACGAAATACGCAACACAAAGCGAGACAAGCAAAAATATACATTTATAGACTACCTTATTATTATAGCCTTGTACCTCCGCACGTGTCACCCAGTCGCCGCCGCGCCGATCTCAGTCTGGCTCACCAGGCTCAGGCGGGGTCCTTACGTCGGCGTTGGTTTATATGGTAAAAGACCCGTTCGAAAATCTCAAGACTAAGTTCGAATCCCAGAGGAGACGCCCTCACCGACGCCCCCTCAGCACGCACCGCCGCCGCAAGTGATGGTCAGTATATTTGTAAAAATCTTGTGATGGTTAGTATTATTATAAAAATTTTAATTATACAATCATTTCTATCAAGGTGAGAAAAATAGTCTATTTTGTTTAAAATAACTAGGAATATAATCTTAAGTTAAATTACATGTAAGTATAACATAGATACTAGTTACTAGATACCTGCTCGCGCCGGAAGTGGGAGGTCCCTGTACGCTCCGAGAGTTACCTATTTCAAAATGATTGTCCTCTCCGCGAAATGGTTATGGTAATACTTGTTTTTCATTTCGAAGAGTTCCACACCTAATGCAGAGCCGCAGTAATCCAGCTGAACTAATGCGGCCTTAGCAAAAGCTGTTGAGCGAAATGAGCATTTAGCATTTACACATATAAATAGAAATTGATGAGCGAAGAAATGGAAATTTGTGTTTATCTGATTTATATCTGATTTATTTATAACCTAAATAATCCACCAAATCTCCCGAAATACCCTTCCATTCATATTCGTATAATTCAATGACCGCTCGTCTATATACATCTCATATCTTAAAATTATAGTATTACCGAGACATTGTGTGTTAAGAGGCGGAACCCAACGCCGTCCTTTGCCTACCAGAGCTCCACCGAGCGGGGTCAAACCATCAACTGTCGCGGTTATAGTTAGCCCTTTCCCATTGTGCCTAGACTTCCTCAAGTAGGTACAAAGATTGATAGTAAGCCTTATAATAAAACCTGATTTGTGTTTAAAATTAAATGATCTATATATCGTTAATAAGATCGTCCTTCACTAACAAATAAGTACACATTCTCTTTTAAACGTACTTAGGTATTATTTATTTTCGACATAGTTACTTCAAAGCCGACGTCACTTATAGATCTTGATATAAAATAAATCAACAAGTGTGGGAGCATCTCGTCGTGGAGCGCCGACGACACTCGTGCTGCCTGTAGCCTGTGCTGTGCGACCGGAACGTTGACCTCTTGGAGCTTGGGAGAGATTACTTTGCATTGCATGTGCATTTTAACGTATCGGAATTTGAACCTGCGCCTCTTGCAAGAAAGCCCAATAGTTCAATTTTATAAAATAGGTAAGTATTTTTCTTTCCTTAGCTTGGTGTAGAATTACACTTCAAAATTAAAGTTTTAGCGGAATAGAATAAAATAATATAATAGTATGACTTCACCCATCAGTACTTTCCACTCATTTAATGCATATCGCGAGTATATTGGCGGAACTCACCGCCGTGAATTGTTTTACCGGACCGTGGTGTTTGCTGCACAACAGCATCACAACTGAGTTAGGTTACGTAACTTGAGTACTAAGGATGACTGTACAACCATTATACGTCCAACGCGGCAGGATGGGGTTGTTGCTCTCGAACTTTTATGATGCAACCTTTCAAGTTCGCAACCAGACCGGCGGATTGGATGATCGACAAGTCTCGCCACGTCGAATAGTTAAAACATATTTTTAGAATAGTTAAGTAACAGTTCAACACAAGCACTGCCATTGCATCCCCAAGGGGAACGGAAGTATCTTAATACTTGCTATTACAAAGTACATACTTGTATGTTGCTATTACAACGTACTCATCATCGACAGTTACTTAGAGAAGAAAGCAAAGAGAAAATTCCCAATTGCAAAAAAATATACTTTAATGAAGATCGACAGGTACCTACGGTCCGACGCGACGTTTATGTTAATACAAGAAACCTCAATATTTTCTTATTAAGTTTATCAAACGTACACGGAACGAAAAAATAAGCTGACGTACTTATTTTGCTCTTAAAATGTCTATAAATATATTTAGAACGCTCAACGCCTTGAACTACAAAATTGTTTACTACATACAGAAGGGTGACCTTTTCGAGAAACAAAATCAGGATAATGAAAGAAAGGCTGTTCTTGCACTAAATTTACTGAAAAAAAAATATATTAANCAAAACAAAAACAAAGTAAATCGGTCCAGAAGATCCAGAGATCTTAGCGTTCAAACAAACAAACAAACAAACTCTTCCGCTTTATTATATTAGTATTGACAAGAAAACCTCAATATTTTCTTATTAAGTTTATCAAACGTACACGGAACAAAAAAATAAGCTGACGTACTTATTTTGCTCTTAAAATGTCTATAAATATATTTAGTACGCTCAACGCCTTGAACTACAAAATTGTTTACTACATACAGAAGGGTGACCTTTTCGAGAAACAAAATCAGGATAATGAAAGAAAGGCTGTTCTTGCACTAAATTTACTGAAAAAAAAATATATTAAGCTACTGCTTCTTTTCAGTACTCAAAACTTATACTCATTTATTTTGTTGTAAGTTAAATTTTCACAAAGAAAGTATAAGGGCAGTGTTTTAATGGGAACGAAGTGTCTTAACAATAGGTTTCCAGGTCCCTCTATGTGCAGGATAATATGAGAAAAATATAAATAATTTAAATTGAGATTAATCCGGTAATATCAGGATAGGTGGTACCTCTAACGTGCGTCGATTAAAGCACCCATTGCGTTACACATTAACTCTGCGCACGCGCACCACTTGCGCCTCGCACTTGAAGTCACTCGCTAAGGTCACCTCAGACGCGCACTGCATAGCTAAGTTAGTTGAGTCGTTTACACACCAGCGATTTAGTATCTTAATTACAGTATTTTTCAGCTTGATCTTTTTTTATGATCACCGCCGCCCACGACCCCGTGCCACATCAGAGCTGCTGCAGGTGTGTTGCCGGCCTTCAGGGTGGAGATAAACGCGCTTTTTAAAGTGACCTAGGTTGTATCGACCTGGGAATGAGCCGCAAGTACGCCAGTCCACAGTTGCGTGGCGCGTGGAAGGAACTTCCCACGAAACCGTACGGTAGTGGAGTGCCACGTATCCAGATTGCACGTCTCTTTTTTTCAGGTCCACGCTTTTTCCCATATGAAAGGGTAGACAGAAATAATTTAATGTTTCCTTCTGCCGGAGAGTCGCCACAATCTTTGAGATGTTTCTGGTTGAGCAGAGGACTAAGCGCGTGGCTGTGAAGTGTGAGGACTGAGGACAGTTGTAGAAAAGTGGACCTCGACAACGGGCTTATTCAGTATCAATGTATATATTTTTTTACTATTTTAGATGTTGATTTCTCTTCATGTCAGAAGAAATTGTTATGTAAACTAATTTTTTTTTTCACTTTGACATAAAATTTTGGCGACAAGTACGTAAATGGTGATATTATACTTATTTACCTTTTATTGTGTAGTGTGCACGCTGCTCACACGTAGGTAAACTGCAAGGACTCGATATGCTCGGATTGTGCTGGGACTGAGAGCTTGAGCTCTAACAGTGAGTCCGTAACAACATTCCTCTCCGGCTGCGTCACTACTTATTCTACTCACTCTTGTAAATTAATAAAGAGAGTGTTTTCTTTACTTTTGGCTTTTCTTATTATTGAAGTGGGAGTACATACTTTCAAAGTGACATATCACTATGTCACGTTTTCTCAGTACAATGGCAGAACTGCAGTTTGACTAGATTTTTGCTATATCAAACTACTAGATATTAAATTTCTTTACATAGCATATATGTCTCACATTACACGCTTTGTAGTAAAAAATATATTGAATATTGTATGATTTTTTTTATTGTGAATCAATCGAAAACACGGCGGTTCTAATAGGAATTATAATAACACGTCTAGTTCTACTCCGTAGTAAATACGAATATATACTAGAAATAATGAAACATACATTTTGTCAAGAAATGAGCGGAACTAAAAGAGAATTTATCACTTCCGCCCTATAAGTAAAACATATAGTTATAAAATTTCTCTTTCATTCCACCTGTTCAATGGTACACGTGTTGACTTCCCCTAAACTCATTCCCATGACATTGTTTTACGGTCGCCATTGTCGCCATTGTCGCCATTGTCGCCATGGCAGTGATCCCGGCCTCGTTATATAACATCGACGGTTGAATGTCATGTCATGTGATACATGGGCCGTGCACGCGACAGTTCTAGATACCAATCAGAGAGGGGGAACGAACGAGCGACGCGACGAAACGGAGCGTCTTGATCTTAGATTACATAATGGCTAATATTTGAATGTGAATGGTAAGCTGCCTACATAGTACCTACCCATAGGTACTCTATGTACTCGTAAGGGTCAACGTGTCGTGTATAAGTCCGCAATGTCATTAACATTGCTCATTACTAAAACGGAAATGTCGCTTTTACTCGCGTTAAAACTAGTTTGTAAAACACGGTGCAGGGTCTGCCTGTAAGTGCGACGGTTGTGAGATCGATTCCCACTCGGGACATGAATTATTTTCCATATTCTCGCTCTGATAGCAAGACAAAGTGAGTTACGCTATTCAATACATGTAATATCTTGGAAATCCGGAAAATGGAGAACAGAGTTTCCTAACACTAAAATTCTCATGCGTACCGTGCTAGAAACGGGATACATTCTTAAGCAAATATTGAAAAGGATTTTTTTTAATGACTCTAGTCATATGTGGGTATCTATTTATTTCAGTAGTAACATTATATTAAAACTAAAAATATCTTTCGTTTATTCTATAAAATATATGTATTTAATGGAATAATCATATAAAAATTGGTAAATTATGGTTTTTTAAATGAAATGAATCGAAGTGTCAAGTAACCAGATGAAGGGAACGTCTGCACTCGCACCAGCATGAGGATAAACAACCTAAACATTATTAATACTAAGTACGGCACTGACTGAGGGAAACTAATGCATTAACAAGATAAATGTGAAACGAGAGCCAAGGTCAGTAAGGATGGGAGGTCCAAGTATTCGTATATGGGTGACAGGCTCTGTTCATTTTGGGTAAAATTACTTTTTTTTACCTGCATAATATCAAAATTTAAAAATAATATAAGAAACACCTTACAGTACAGGTTTATTTGTAACTAAATCGGTTTGGTTCGACGCCTCAGATAATTACAAAGTAAGTAAAATAAAAAACCATAATGACATTCATCTGACAAGAGACGAGAATAAAATGGGATATATAAATAGATGTTTTTACTTGTTTTGTGCTTAAAGATACTCTGCTGGCGCCACTTCGACAAAAAATATATTCTGTAAAATACAGGTTTACAGTACGATCGGTGAGTCGTGGCTGCCACAAGCCAGCAGCCAGCCGTACCAGCTGTACATGGTTATACAGATTTGGTTTTGGAAATTTTCCTTATATTTGAATATTTTACGCTCCAATGTACGATGCGCAATACTTCAGAAAGCCTAATTTCAATGCGGCCACAACACATCGGCCGGACTGTAGTCTAACAAAAATAAAAAATATGTAATTAAGTAAAAAAGAGTGACCTCCCCGCGGCCGTCACGCGTCACGCGTCACGCGTCACGTCGTCCATTATGTCTATTACATACAATACATAGTTGTTAAATTAGCATTATTTCTCTAATGAAGCTCGTTGTTGACAACAGCGTAATGTGATAGCTTTGTATGGTTGTTTGTTATTGTGTTATATTCATCTATAATAGAATTCAGGTCTGAATTATCATTGAATTGTGCGCACAAATTGTACTTTTTAAGGAAAAACAAAGGAAATATTCAAAAAATGCAAAGCAGGTAGGTATTCATAGCCACACTGCAATAAAAAATAAATTAGATATAATCATTCCCCCGAGTAGCAGGTACAATGACTGACAATGAGAGTGTCCTACAGCACACTGCGCATCTTTCAAATTAGTTGACTAATTACGATATATGGTACGTAAATACGTAATACTGCAGAGAGGAGCCGTTAGCCAGAAAGTAATTCACGATTTACTTAAATAAAGAAATACAATAACTATTTACAGTAATTTCTGTGTACCGAGGCCGTCGTAGCGCAGCGGCACAGCGACTGACTCTGACGGCCAGAGTCAGTCAGGTATGGATGGTCTCCTTCCTTTTCAAAAAAAATACTCCATAAAAGGAAAAAAAGAAGGAAGGTATAGGGAAGGAAGTCGTCAGTTGCTACAGCATATTTATAGTTGATATTAATCTTCCTCTTAGTAAAGGTTAACTTTTATTGTCATTATTTTTAGCATAATCACCGTCGTCGGCTTTACCTGTCCTTGTACTGTGCTTACTGGCTGCTAAAAATCAGTTTTATTTATTTTGTGAGTTTCCGTTGCGGAAATAGTCATTTATGTTCATTTCTATATATGCTTAATATATAGTTTAGTCCTGGACAACTATGGGGAAAACGAAAAAACGGAACGAAAAAAAAAAATACAATAATGAGGAAGACACGATGTAAGAAAGTAATCAAACGAATTTCCAACTGACTGAATGTAATACTGACAACTGACATACATATGTAAACGGTTGATACAGTGTTTTATTAAGTAAGATGAGAAGCGGGATCGATGACTGACGTCTTGTAATTAATTATGAATTATGGTATGATGATCGAGAAACTTGTTTGAACCGTTACAAGTAAAAACTTTTGAATTACGTAGAAAGTTATTAAGAAACCGTTTATAAAAAACAAGCAAAAGATACATAATGTGTATATTCCATGTTCTTACATACGTATGTAGATGTACTAAATTAATTAATATTGAAAATAGGGAACAGCAGTGTTTTAATGTAGAATAGAATGTTCTAGCTCTCTAACACTAGGTGCTCAGATTCCCTCTGCCTGTTATGTCAGGTTACAGCGTGAGGCTAAAATAAAATGTTCATATTATTACACAACGTCAGTCGTGTCAGTCGTGTCAGTCTCGCAATAGAGACTAATGAATCTTCACGTCGCTCCACTTATTTAATTGAATATAAAAGCGCACGTAACAAATAAAATACGGCGACGTCAGTAGTTGAGTACTTGACTATACTACACACGTGTATACTGTATCGAGTGGGGGGAGTGGGGGGGGGGGTGGTGGAATTGACCTTAATAAATAATTTGGACATATTGGCAGTTAATAGGATAAGAGTTTTAATAAGCAGACTACTTAACTCGATATAGGTATTTATGTTTCATAAAATCTAATTAACGTGTTACATTTGACCTTCGAGAATACAGTATCGATGATGCTGGAGGAAGGTCACGTCAAAAGCATGAAGACATCTTGCCATGAGGAGGACATGTATGAGGTTGATGACAGTAAGGTAGACGGAAGACGGAAGCGGAGACATCTTCTTTCCATATAAAAATATCTACAAATAACTTAGTGGGTTATATTATAAAACATCGCTCGTTCAACCCGGAGGAACGATATCTAATGTTATAAATATGTGAGCGTTATTTTTAATTACATAACTATTATTTTATATAATGTACGTAATATCTTTTTTTTTAAACAAATTGTACTAATAATAGGAAATAATTGTGGCCGCCTTTACCCACTGAGACAGCCTCGATTCTAAACGCAGTAGGTGCGGGTTGGATACTCACTTGGGGGAATTATTATATTTAAATCATTTTAATTTACCTGCTCTGGTTTACTTCAACCGCCACCTTCTAACAATGTCTGGAAGGAAGTGTTTTATGGGGACTGAAGTGGTTTCATCCACATTCCCTGCTGCTGCCTGGTGATGCTGGAAGAAAAGAAAAAAAATTACGTACGTTTTCATTGAGAACAATTTAAATGGAGAATTTACTAAATTTAATTTAAATTTACAGATCTCTTATCTAACTATAGCATTAGATAGCAAGTAGTTATATTAAACAATTAGATTTTGTTCGTGAATTCGAAGCGTGCGCCAGAATTAATGGATCTCGTCTCGTTACCGTATTGCGTAATTGTTAATGTACCGACTTACAGGAGGAGAGGTGAATAATGAAGGCACCAGCACTACCGGCGGCTGTCAGTCAGGTTGCTATTAATGATATTGATATATTCGTTTGTGTTTATCGTGGTGGTGGTGGTGGTGGTGCATACGAGTATAATCTAAGAGTATCATTTTGAATATAAGTATACATTTTAAATTCTGTATCTCGTGGGGGACAGAAAAGATTATCTACGAAGGTATAATAACTAAGCACTAATGACATGAAGTGACGGAATATAAGCAAAGATAAGAACAGCACACAGGAAACCTAGTTATAGAACAATACATAGGTACCAGAAATGTTGCTCATTTTAGACATAGGCCCTGGGCCCGGGCTACTTAATAACTAACCTAGTATAAGTGATTGTAACTGCTTTGTTACATCTTAACTCGCAAGTGGTTATGGATTGTAAGTTTTTTAAGCACTTTGCCCTAAAAAGCTGTACATTACGATAAGACAAAAATAAATCCCACTTTCGATCTCTTAATTTACGGCACGGTTGTGCAAGGCCGTGGTCGGTGTTATTCATATATTTTTGTAAACTTAACGCTGTATCCTGCACACAGGGGGGGAGGGGAGCAGGGGGAACAGACACTGGTTTTTCCGCCTACTAGGATTTCCGCCTATTAGGAGGGGATGTATGACTCAAAAGGCAAGGAAATTGGTGTTATTATGTGCCTGCATTAGATATGTAATCAATTTCGTATTTAAACGAGCACGTGGCGCAATCAAGAGTGAGTGGTGAGTGAGGGTCTCGACACAGTTCTGAACAATGCGTGAAAGTGAACAAAGCAAAAAACACTACACAATAACACTGTCACTGGGTGAGTGTGGGCGTGATGCTGACAGCGTACACATCTGGAGCTTATACGAGTATATCAGCTACATCACTACTTTATTTAGCGGCACTCCGTTCCTAACTTTCCACACAATTTTCGAGGCATTTCATGTGGATCAATGGAACTCAACGCTGCGCTTTTTATAATCTAAATTTTCTAATCAAGACTAAATCCACATAATGAACGCGAAGATATATCAGTTAAAAATGTTAGTACCCCAAGTAAATATTCTAATAACGTGCATCCTAATCATGTTATCCTTTAGTTATGTACAAAACTAACTTAGAAAAATATAAAATAATAATATATATTTGTTAGTTTTCTATCAGTTTAATGTCAGCAATGAGGCTGCGTGTGTGCCTGGTGTGTGTGCGTGGTGACGTCACCAGAGCGACATTGTTCTCTTCGTAAAAACCGCATCATATTGACAATGTCACTATCACCGGCTCTCCGCGTCTGATGCCTACACGGTGGTGTTGGTGGGCCTTTGTGAAGCCACACTCCATTGATAGTGCCCTCTACGAGTAATATACTCATTACGATTGAGATGAATACCGTACTCGAGACAAACCATGACGTGGTTCTTGTAGTGCTTAATTGTTGTAAACTTATATTTGTAATGGGTATTTGATAGTAATAAATATTATAATTCAATTTCTTTTCCCTTTTTGATGAATTATATATTGTAATTTAGCAATTCTGTGCATAATAAATACTGCTCATAATCTATTTTCTAAAGCCTACTATTTCACGATCTTTTCAAATTCTTTGTTCGGAATAAAGATATACATTATACATACTTATGTGAGTATTTATGTAATATTAGTATGTATATCCTCATTCCGAACAATCCTTTTCATCTTTTATACATACAGTGGTTTTATCCCACATCTACCAGGGTGGGCAGAGGGAGCCTAGTGTTAAGACAACGTTCTCAGTTTTCGCTGAAATCTGGAGGTATTGCGTGTTGAATGGCGGAACTCAACGCCGCGCCTCGACACCAGAGCAAGGAAATGAATATATTAAATATTAAATTACTTCGAGCAGCAATGGATGTCGCGTTTGTACCCTGCGCCACGACTGACCTTGATAACAAATAATAATATAGTATATAACTAACTTAACAAAAAGTGTACTTCCAAGTGTAAACAACTTCCACGAACTTCAAAATGTCAAGAAATCTTCACAAACAGACCGTCCGTCACACAATAATGATTAATATTATTTAAATAAAGCTTGAGAGAAGCACGTCAAACATAACGCAGTGGAAGTAACGAGGCGAGTATAGTAGTATAGCTAGCTATAGTACTTGAAGTCGCGTACATTGCGCTTTCATGGATTGGTACACAGTAACACAGTATTTGAAATTACATTCATATTTGGATTGGATTTGGATATTAGATACTTATATTGAGATAAGTTAAGGAAAGATGAATTTGCATTTTAAATAGATTTTTTCTATTATTACTTTAAGTGTAATCGGCTTACTAAAAGCTCGAGAGCAGATGTCTCTTGTCTAACGGCTCTAGTCTTCTTATCTACGGGACTATCTTATCTCACCCAGTCTTATTGGTTTTTCATTGAGTAAGTATATCTGAAGTTTTTTCTATAAGAAGACGTGCAAATACTGAATTATAAATGAGAATTGTTAGAAGAAAACAACGCCAAGGATGCCGACTGCCATTTAGTGTCCTAATTGTGATGCAACTCTTGCGTAACTGCAGTCACAGAACGAGATGCGACAAACAAACAGCCAATAAAATATACATACAAAGTGGAAATACACGCTAATAATGCAGTTATGGCGCTGCATTTCGCGGCCGCGTATACACCGGTATTTGATTACTTCTGTGAGGTACCTGTGCTCTGTGTGTAAGTAGCTGTGTTACAAGAGCGAACAAATTAAAATATTTTATATTTTGTTAAAGTCTTTTACGGATATTATGGAATTTTATTAGGAAACAGGAAATGAAGTCTTTATAAGATAAAATGGGATCTTGTTAGATTGATCAGATCGTCGTCGTAAATCCTAACGGTGCAGCCCCCTAGGAGGAGGGAGAGGAGGGGAGAGCGCGCAACTGGAACATGTTTAGATAATGCGAATTGCGAAAGTCAACTTTAGGGTCCCGTTACGTCGCTCCGGCCTTCGCGGTCACTTTGTCCATCCTCTTAGGACTAACTGTAAAGTTCCACCGAGCAGACGAGCGTGTGCATAGACTACATACTAATATGTATGATTGCAAAAAATGCATAAAGTAAAATATGTTTTTAAACGCAACGTTGCGAGTCGTGGCGCGTGGCGCGTGGCGTGACGCTAACTGCAGTGTTGCATTCTGACACACAATAATGAGTTTCCAATGAGTGTTGCATGTAACATCCCTCCTGACGACTATTGACTGAGAAATGGATGAGGAAAGAACTAACTTAACACTAAGTTCCCTCTGCCTACTTTGGCATACGCAGGATCAATGTTAAAGCTAAAAAATAAGTTACTTTAAATTCCTTTCAGCGAATCTATTAATTCAGTATACACCAGACAAATAAAAAGCTGTCGTGTACGTCGTCCCTCCCTGTTTATCTCAAAATTTATTGCTAAAAGCAACAAAGAAAGATTTAATTTGTAAATATTTATCGTTCATTTGATTTAGAAGTCCTCTCATTACGCAGTTCCCAGAAGGACCCGCGCCAGCAATTATCCTTTTCTCCGTATCCTGAGTTTTGGTTTTCAAATGTGTTCGTGTTCGTGCTCGCAGCGCGTCATGCATGGCTTAGATAATGTATTACTTTTACAGGAATTAGCTGTTTTTACAATTATTTATTTGTATGAAGGATTTACCAGAGAGAAAAAAGAAAAGTGTAAAAGTAGAGTGACCGGTCACTGAATTCAGTTTTACTCTTTTTTAAAAATATCATAGAAACTAAATGTTTGATTAAACAAATAATTTAGTATAATAAGCGCTTATTAGATCATTCGACACATATGTATTTCAATGCCATACGCCACCACCGCGCTGTCTGGTGTCCGGTGTCCGGTGTCAGTGTCGGTAACGCGACACCCGCGCCAACCGACACTAGGCACTACTGCGGCTTCACTTGTTGAGGAAGTGTTTTTATGATACTATTAGTTTATACTTTTATTTGGACTTTATATCCAAAAAAAGACCTTTTTTCTTATGTTTAACTCCACGCTGTGTGGTGTGATGTGGTACATCCAAGTACAGTTAAGACACCCCGTTTCCCTCTATCCGCTATATTTTCAAAACATTGCGTGTTGAGTGACGGAATTTAACGGAATCGTCAATCGCACTGAGGGTGTCAGAGAGTGCTGTGCCACTACGCCGAAATGGCTCCTTCTAAAAGTAATACATATTACCTATATTAGTATTCATGCATTTAGTCTACCAGTTAGTCTGTGGAAACGCTAAATGTTTATTACCACAAATTGAAATTAACTAAAACTTAATTGCAAATTAAAATGGTAATTTAAATTGTAATTGTAACAACGAACAATCATTCTGACATTACAAAAGCAAAAACCATAACACTAAAATAATAATCTAGAAATGTCTTCATATGAAAGGTTGTCTACGTTTATTTTTGGATCATTAATAAAAAGTCGGTTTGTTATTGTCTTTTTTAGTTTGATATTAATATGCGAAGTGCTCGGTGGTTAGGCGACAATCTCCACTCGCCTCTCAAGGTCGCGGCTTCAATACTGCACTTATATGCACAGAGATAGTTCACTAAAATATCAATAAGATTATATGAAGAAATGCAATTTTTTAGAACTTCATAAATCTCCCGCATTTCAATGGTAGAGAATAGAGACTTTCACTGTTTGTTAGANCGCAGTTCCCCGAAGGACCCGCGCCAGCAATTATCCTTTTCTCCGTATCCTAAGTTTTGGTTTTCAAATGTGTTCGTGTTCGTGCTCGCAGCGCGTCATGCATGGCTTAGATAATGTATTACTTTTACAGAAATTAGCTGTTTTTACAATTATTTATTTGTATGAAGTTTTTACTAGAGAGAAAAAAGAAAAGTGTAAAACTAGAGTGACCGGCCACTGAATTCTGTTTTACCTTTGGTTTTAAAGAAACTAAATGTTTGATTAAACAAATAATTTAGTATAATAAGCGCTTATTAGATCATTCGACACATATTTCAATGCCATACGCCACCACCGCGATGTCTGCGCGACACCCGCGACTACCGACACTAGGCACTACTGCGGCTTCACTTGTTGAGGAAGTGTTTTTATGATACTATTAATTTATACTTTTATTTGCACTTTATATCCAAAAAAAGACCTTTTTTCTTATGTTTAACTCCACGCTGTGTGGTGTGGTGTGGTACATCCAAGTACGGTTAAGACACCCCGTTTCCCTCTATCCGCTATATTTTCAAAACATGCGTGTTGAGTGACGGAATTTAACGGAATCGACAATCGCACTGAGGGTGTCGGAGAGTGCTGTGCCACTACGCCAAAATGGCTCCTTCTTCTAAAAGTAATCCATATTACCTATATTAGTATTCATGCATTTAGTCTACTAGTTAGTCTGTGGAAACGCTAAATGTTTATTACCACAAATTGAAATTAACTAAAACTTAATTGCAAATTAAAATGGTAATTTAAATTGTAATTGTAACAACGAACAATCATTCTGACATTACAAAAGCAAAAACCATAACACTAAAATAAATAATCTAGAAATGTCTTCATATGAAAGGTTGTCTACGTTTATTTTTGGATCATTAATAATAAGTCGGTTTGTTATTGTCTTTTTTAGTTTGATATTAATATACGAAGTGCTCGGTGGTTAGGCGACAATCTCCACTCGCCTCTCAAGGTCGCGGCTTCAATATTGCACTTATATGCACAGAGGTAGTTCACTAAAATCTCAATAAGATTATATGAAGAAATGCAATTTTTTAGAACTTCATAAATCTCCCGCATTTCAATGGTGGAGAATAGAGACTTTCACTGTTAGTTAGACCAGGTTGTGGATTCCTGGTGTTCTTGCGGGATCGGGGTTCACGAGCACAATCGCAATGATGTTTATTGTTAAATAAAAAATGACGTCATTCATATCTCGAATATATACTCGAATCTTTTCAATTAGCGTCATTGAAAATTGTCAATGTCACTGTTTTTATCTTTTCTAAATAAAAAATGAATCGTGCGTATATTACACTTTGAATTCTTACGTTAGACTCGTATGTACGCTAATGTAGTGACTGAGATGTTGTAGAACGAATTGTACTAGTTTCAAAAATTATTTTTGTGCTAAATAGTTCATTTGTCGGGCGGTTCGTGCACTTACAATTAGAATACGTTTCATTTCATCAATTTCATCATAATATATGATATGAAGTGCACTAGTAGTCAGGACGTTCGTAAATCATTTCCAAAGAAATCTATTTTCAGTGTTTTATGACGATACGCACTTGCGCCGGAAGTGCTCGAACGGCTGCAGCTGCAGTCGGCCTCGCCTTTCGCGTGTCCACTTGTTCTAGTACTTTAGGAATCATTATTATATATATTTATAATCTACTTATATGTGCGATATATACTGCAGTAGATAAAACACAGAATCAACAATTACGGAATTGTTTGTCACTCTACGTAACAATGAGCTAGGAGAGTGACCAGAGTGACCATTGCAATACGAGTGAATGGTCCGTGACCATTTGTAAGTACATTAGAACTGGCGTGATAAAGCTGCAACACAAGAGGTCTATAAAATCTATATATTTACTTATATTTGTAATTATTATATTAAATTAATGTCCCCATTGTCACAGTGACGTTTTACATGGATATTTTAATATGCATATCTCTAATATTAATGTATTTTGGTATATTTAAAATCCATTTTAATTCTAAGGATTGATACTCGTAAATAATATAAAAATCTCTACGAAGACTTTATGGCTCAGTGGCACAGCGTGTACAGTGCGCAGGTTGTCATTACTCTGATAAGAACATAAAGCGCAGCGTTAAGTTCCGTCGGTCAAAACGTAATGTCTCAAAAATAGAGCGGTGCGTGAGGTACGGGGGGTGTATAATACACTAAGACTGCGTCTAACAGAAATCCTTGATTATAAGCGCCGTAAGCACTAAGAACATATAATGTGTATAGTTTAATAAACGTTGAAGGAATAGTGATAGGTTTCATTTAATATATTTTATATAATAAACTCAACGTAGAACTATAAAAATAAGAAGAATAATAAATTAAGCATCTTATATTATGCCCATAGAGGCGCGCGTGACGGCGTGACGGCTGCGCGTGCGCATCGAGCCGTCATTGATTACAGGTATTTAAAGGACCAGTCATTTTATATAATATTTACAAAATTACTCCCGATACCATGTTTTCAAGAGTTGTTTGTTTCAATGAACGTTTATGGTGATGAAGTAACTCGATACATGTATTTTTCTTATAAAATTATTAACATGTTTGGTCAAGCAACACACAGCACAGAGCACTCCGCTATACGACCTCAACAAGTAAGAGGATGTAATACAGTAATTAGACGAATGATATTTAGAGGTTCGTGTATTAAATATTATTTAAAGAAAAGTTATTTTGTCTCTACTTAATGCAAAAATACAGCGTAACAGTCGAACATCCCACTTTTATCTTCTGAAATTTATTCAGCTACTTGAAATGCACAACAAAACAAAAGTGTGCGGTAGAAATTAATTACCACTGATTAATACCTACATTTTTAAATATACACAAAGATCTTCCATCTTATTAATATTTATTATTGCATTATGATTCACCTGATGCTACCTGATTACCGCCTAATATGACCATATACAGCATCAAGGGAACCAAGTATTTCGTAAAATTTTATTACAAATAGAGATAAAAATAAAGAAATATTTTATCTGTTGATTCTGCAAAATATCGATAAAAGATGCAAAAACCAAGAAAAGAATATAAAAACTTAGTCTATTCGTTTCATTTCCTTCAAGGAGTGTAATAAATAAAGGTATATTTCCGTCGACGCCGCCTCGCGCGAGTGCAACGAATCTTCAATTGCTATACGCATAATGATTATTGTTATTATATAGACATGAAAATGGCAGGTTATGCAATTAAATACTTGCAGATAATTATTGGATATAAAGTTTATTTGGTATTTTTATATTTCAAAGATGTGCTCATTCTAGGAAACCTATTCCTACCACAAAAGGGAAAAGCGGACCCTTGTGAACCCTAATATAATAATAATGATTATTTTAATATTAGGGTTCATATTCGGGTGAAGCTTCGTGGCGGAAGGGTGTAAGCGCGACGGTTGTGGGTTCAATTGCCAAATGGGAGAATGCGGAAAGACGTATTGCTGCCTGCTGTAACATAACGCAGGGTTTATCACCATGACCTTTCTGTAAAGCTCGGATGATGACATGTTGTAAATAAATATACCTTCACGTTGTATCCCGCATATAGCAGTCAGAGGGAACCTTGTGTTAAGACACTACGCTCACCAGTTTCCGCCGAATATTCGAGGTATTGTATGGTTGAGTGGCTCAAAGTCTCTGTTCGCTCAAAGTGCTCAAAGAAGAAATAAAAATATTAATAAATAATAACTCATTCCCCATTGTTTACAATTACATGGTTGTGCCACTGCCCCAAGCGGCCTCAATAATTAATATATTACCTCCTCACATGCATGCATGCATGGTACCTTAAGTGCCAGTTGGGCAACGCTAGGTGTTAATCAATCAAACAATAAATGTGTGACTCAATACCAATATTTGTTCATAATTTAGAAGTGATCGCTAAATTGGCGATTGGCTGATTACCCCCCTTCCACGTCCATCAACCCAAGGGGACAGTTTTTGTACAGTTGTAGTGTACTCTGTGGTTGCGCAACCATCTGACACGCGTCTCCCCATCGAAGGTCAGTCGTATTTGCGTGTCCAATAGAAGGTATATTTAATAAATTAACTTAACAATGTCTGAGGCCGCCTGGGCACAGCGTTATGTCTCCCAACTATAAACAGGACGGTTATGGATTCTATTCCCACACAGGGGAATAAATTATTTTTATTTGCTCACACTGGTAACAAGACAGAGCGCAGCGTTGAGTTTCGTCACTCAACACGCAATGTCTCGAAAATTTAGTGGAAATTAGGAACGGAGTGTCTTATCCTGCTACATATGGTATACAGCTATAAACCATGAAGATATAAAAAACTTAAATTAACTGATGTGTGTCTGTACGTGCACGAGCGCGCGACCGTCGCCAATAGTGAATAGACTATTAAATGTTATAGTGCTTACTTGCTTAGCTCGTTTTAACTCAGTGTAATTATAGGGTCTAGTCTGTTTAGGTTTATATATATTGCTAAGAGTCAGAGGTCTCAGGAGTCAGGATACAAACAAATAACTGTAAATGAGTAGTAACGCCATCGCGGCTCAGGGGGGACACTGGGACAGCGGGACAGCGGGACAGCGGGACAGCGGGACAGCGTTGACTTCCTCCACTTAATATATAATTTCTAAATTGAATTTATGCTCTGTGCTATGCGACGTCGAGCGGTCACTTCACCATATACTCCTTCACCTCATACTTACAGCAGGGTAGGAAGAGATGACCTGGTGACACGTATCTTTTCCTTGCGCATCCCCCAATTTGTGCTTTAGGTGGACTATTAATAAAACAATTTATGTTTATTACATTTCGTAACAAGCGACAGACAGACAGACAGGCCGATAGACAAATTTAGACTTGAGATACTAAGTAAATATATATATGTAGTATTAAGCAGCGCGCATCGTAATGACCTTATTTAGCGTGGTAGTGGCTGCAGGTGCCGGAGGGGAGCGAGGGGGGGGGGGGGGGGAGTTGGTGCAACGGTGGCGGCGGGTCAAAGCCAACCGCATTCAGTATGCATTTCATATTTTATTACACACGATTACATTGTAATAGATACCTCGTCAGCTTCAGGCGGTGGCAGAGGCTGGTCGTTGCGGTGGAGACACCTCGTCCTGCACGAGATACCTGCTATGTGTATATCGCCGCTCCTACCTACTATATAAGTATTACGTATCGGCCTCAAATTTATGTTAAGAAAATACCGTAATGTCATTCTGAATTCCAATAATTTAATCTAAATTGACTAAAGTTCTATTAAATTCCAACCAAACATCGATTGACCTATATTCTGTACGAGCGATGACGCGCTAAATGATAGTCATTCGAGTCATTGCGCACGTGTGGTGTGGTGGTGCGTGCACACTAGGTCCCCAGTAGGTAACCCCGGAGCTGGGAGCCCCGAACGACCCACTTACGGTGATTCATGATGGACTAGGTATATTAATGACAGCGTGTTGTTTATCAACGCTCTTATCAGATGAGAGTAGAGCTCACTGATAACTGATAAGAGAGATTGACGCCATCCTGACGCGGCCAAGGGATCTGATTGGAAGAACAATCAAAATTAGACAAATGCAACTTAATATGTGTCACCGCCAACTCTAATATGACACAAAAGTGAACAACTCTGGACGATGAAGTACAACAACAGTGACTGTTGATAAATTCTTCATATTTTTTCAGTTTTGCAAAAGTCATACCAAATTAGTTTTAGTATGAATTTTAAAAAAGATTTGACAAATATGATGATATGATTCCTGTAGGGTTTGCGTTTTAGATAGACAAATTTCACATGGACAAATATTACAAGTTTAGTTTTACTATGTTTCATGGCAACGAGAAGCAAACTCCTGACTTCCGACATTATACCCAATGCCAAGTACAAGTTCGATTACTAATGTGCTATCAATGCCAAATTATGATTATATTAAATTTAGAAAAACCGTAAATAATCCCGGCAGGGTCTTATCATTGTATTTATATTGAATAACATTTGGAATCCATAATTAAATGTAAAACGTGATCTTTGTGACTCTGAACTCACCAAGTGTTTCATTGATCGTGTATTATTTTTGTATTAGTTGTTATTTGGTGAGTAACTTGTTGAAGGCGGTCCGAGGATGCGGTCGTCGTACTTTTTTGATGGGTATGACAATTACATGCACATGCACTAAATTATGGCAAATTCAATAAAATAATTAATAACTAAAAACTATTAAAGGCTAATCCTTCTACTCGTGTCTTGTAGAGAAGAGATGTGGCCGTGTGCGTGCTGTAAGGCTGATATATCATTTAAATACATAAAACAATATACATGATATATGTCATTTATTGAAATGAAAATTGTCCTAAAAAGGTAAACACACGTCTACATAAACAAATCGAAGCAACAACAGACGACGCGGCGGGTGTCGGCTGCTATATTAAATGCAAAAGTAAATGGCAAGGCCGCCGCGTGCGGACCGGCCACGGGGACCGGGCCTACCTAAATATATGTTTATATATTTATACTCCTATTATATTAAACAAGAAAAAACTTGTTATCAGGAAAATAGCTATACTAGGGATTTAAGGTTAGAGTAGACTGAGAGTAAGTTTACCCCGTGCTGTGTGCTGTGTGCTATGTGCTATGTACTATATGCGGGATATAGAAAGACTAACAGATATACAAAATTATGAAAAAAAAGTGAATAGATTACTTTCTGTTGTGGCCGTTGTTCCCTAGTGATTATTTTATGAATGGTATTTACATATTACGTATTTACAACATCTATTCATATTACAAGTAAAAAACAAATATTTTTTACTGTTGATTTACATCAACATCGTGTTTGGCAATTATATCCTCCATAGTCCATACTTTGGTCTAACCACCGAGGACGCAAAAGATCGTGCAAAGTGGAGTAGGTTGAGTAGGAAGGCAGACCCTGGTAATAGCCGGGATTAATGCCAGGAAGAAGAAGAAGATAGTCCATACTTTAAGATATTCCATTCGTACTCTTTTTTCTCCTAATTATTTTTTATTTTACAAAATGTTAGAGTTCTAAATAACTAAGTCTACTCTAAAACAAGACCTAAGTTATTTGTAATTAAGTACTGAAGGCTCTACCTCGTTTCTCGTTTTGTATGCAGAGATTAACGAAAACATATCCTTATCTTAGAAATATACGAGTATATTATAGACACGCTAAATAACTAATTAATGGTGTATTATATCCCTACAATACTGTTTTTTTCCGCACAAATTAGATATTATAATGTGTATGTCAAGTTTTCAAAAAACTTTTAGTTCTTAGTAAAACAATTTTATTCATCTTCACGCTGTATCCCGTACGTAGCTAGTTAGACAGCGGGAATCTAGTGTTAAGATCCTCCGTTCTCTCCCTTTCCGTTTTGCCTTGTTAGCAGAGTGGAGATAAGAAGAAAATATTATTAATTAACAATATTAATTAATAATAATCAATTTTTTTAGAGGGATTCGAACCAGTAACACGCCACGGCGGCTTCTAAAGCACCTACTCTAGTCATATATACATGTATGAATAAAATAGAGCTACTATTAGGCTATATGTAATTATTACCTAGATACGTTATCAGTATTGCAGAGATTACTTCTGATAAGAAGGTAAACAGTCAGCTCCCTGTTGACAGGCGGGCGTCGCCTGACAGGTCGCGGCTCTCAGTAACTGCGGAGTAGATAACGTACCTCATCCGACTTGCAAATATTTGCGAGTCGTTGCAGACGTTACACACTGAGATGATTGTTCTCAACATTCGTGTATGTTTCTATTGATTTTACGATATTTTGAATGTTTTATGATAAATTAATGGCGAGTGAAGTTTAGTAAATAGCGCTTTTGCCTCGACATCAGAGCTATATAAATTTCAATAAATATTTCATCTCCTCGAGTCGGGGTCGAACCCACAACTAGATGACTATGATTTTTTTTCTATTTTAGTTTAACTGTTTGTGAACATCAACGGACTTCGCAGAACTATAACATGTTGGCAGTTATTCTAAATCAGTGGCTCGTTCGTCTACAAAGTTTTATTGTTATAGCTACACGCTCAAAGCTGTCGTAAAGCCGGAGCTTAAAGAGTACGCGACCTCGTCGACTGTCGGCTCTGCATGCTGCGGTTCTTGCATCCGCGCGTCTATATTATATGCTTTGTATTTATATATGCACCAGCCTCATGCTTTTTCTCATGAAAAAATTAGGAACCTACTATTAAGACACCTAGTTCCTCATTTTTGTACTTTTTCAATGTAAAGAAAAATTATCTGCAAGAGATCTCTGGTAGAGATGAGAGATAAGTCCCCACCGTTGTGTATGAAATCGTCAAATGTATGTTTTTTTTATGTATGAATTTGGCGCAGTAAAGAATATAATATTGCGTGTTGAGTAGCGGGACTCAACGCCGCGTCTGGCTTTCAAAGTGGTAGTTGTGAGTTCGATCTCTGCTCGGGGAAATAATATAAATTATTTTCATTCTATGACCTATTATCGGCGTTTGACACTAAGTTCCCTTTATTTAAATACTATATGCAGCAAATACCGTGCCGTGCTGTACCGGTGTACAGTGAGAACATTTATTATTTACTTGTACTTTCGCTCAAATTGTTATCATATTCGCACCGGAAACTGGGGTTTAAATAATCTCTGTGTGTATATACCACCACGAGTGTACACTCGTATAAGAAATAGGCTGATTACGATATTTGTTGACGCCTCGCAATGTCACCTCTGCTCGGAGCGTCCTCAACTCCTCACTGATATTTGCTTACTTCATTTCTGGGTTACTTCATAATATTAGTAGGTACGAA
>JAKRZM010000303.1:158390-193242 GCA_036379175.1 Heliconius cydno galanthus
ATTATGTTTTACTGTACGAGAAGTATTCAGAACTTAACATACATTGAATTTATATAAGTTAATCTGAACAACTGTTTATAGAGCATTCGCATTAAGTTGCGAGACTGTAGTCGGGTCTGTCCTTGTGCGTGCCGTATCGTATAACATCGGTTACAAACGTTACGTTCCAATATAACACGACAGCAAGCACTTCGCAATACGTCGTCGTTAATAGTAATGACAGTGTGGTCGGCCGTAGTCCGGGGGCGCGTCGCCGCAGTGCCGCCCTCACTTGTTAGCAAATAATTAAGCTCCTTGTGGGACGCGTCTCAACATGATTAACATTCTGCGACCTCCCTCCGCCCCTCCGACCCTCCGCCCTCGCACTCTGCTAATGAACGGTCTCGGCGAAGTGCAGCCGCTACATATACAATCATACACGTACATACATGACATAATTTTTCCAGAGAAAGATGCTTGGAGTTTTTGGGTTTATTAAAATAATTTGAGAAAATGAAGTAAAATGTTTGAGGCCAGGCGTGGCGCAGGGGCACAAACGTGCGCCTGTAAATACGTTCATTTCCTTACTTTGGTAACGATCAATGCCTCCAGAATGCGGGGGACGGAGGTAAGACCATTCCTCTCCACCTAGGAAACACAATGGGAACGGAGTGTCTTAACAGTAGGTTCCCAGGTATCCTATGCTTACCACGCTATGAGCGGGATAACTAAAAAAAGTAAAATGGTTTATCAATCGGTTCAAAGTACGTACTTACTCAACTTTACGAGTAAATACTTTTGTATGTTGTTGTATAAACTTATTATGTAAACAATTTTAAGTACATTATAAACACTTTGTACAAATAAAAGGTTTGGTTATTCTTACGAAAATTTAGAAAATTATGAAGACATCGCACGCCATCGAAATTGCTATTTACTGAAACACGTGAGAACGTCCGAGAGGAATATTCATTTCGAATCTTTTGTATCGTATCTTTTATTGTTTCATTGAATATAAATATGGTGAAATTTTCAGATTTATCGTATATTACTAATCGTTTCAAAACTGAAAATAATTTAATTTAATATATGATAATGTTAATGTAATGAAATAGGGAACATTAGAGGATATCTATGTAGAGCTTCATCTTTTCCGTGAATTTTATCACATATTTTTTAAACTAAAATTACCAAACAATACAATATTACGGTAATAATATTAGCCTTGCAATCCAAAATGTATGTAGGTATATAAGAAAAATAATAGTAGCCTCTTAGACTTTCGCTTTAACAGTTTCTAACGAATTCAAAGTAATAAATTTTGCTAATTTAGTTTTAATGTGCTAATATAAAACTTATAAAAGAATTGAACAAAGAAATAATCACAGTATTTTCTTCTATTGTTGTATACAAAAACGTATCAATGTAGATGTATTTTATTTAGAAACAACATTGGACGGAAATTAGAGAACGGAGTGTCTTACCACTAGGTTCCCTCTGCCGTATTCCATTAATTTTTATTTAATTTCCGGTCTGATTAGAAAGAATGCTGCGTTGGATATCGCCACTAAAAGATACATACAGTATCTAAATTGTTGAAAAGGAGAACATCACGCGCTAAAATAGTGACGTCATTCGCTCATCTTCTCTTTTCTGTAAAGATAAAGTGTGATTTAGACTTACACAGTTGATATATTAAGCCCCCCTCCACTCACACACGGTGCGTGGCGCGACTGGCACGGGCGTCGTATCTGCTACCTGCGATCGATACTCATGAATACTTGGTTAAGTGGTGCGAAGCGATGCGTGGTGTACTGTGTGAGTGTACTGTGCATGGTGACAGCAACACGCAGCGTGGCATTGAGTTCCGGTAGAGAATATAAAAAAGATAGGGCTCTGAGATAATATGTAATGTCCTACCGGCCAATTGTCCTTGTCCACGGAAGGGACAGGGGACAGGCCCGTGTCCACGTCGTCCGTGTGCTACGTCCATGTATAGTGTTACATGGACGTAGCACACGGACGCACGCATGTCATGTATAGTGTTACATAAGTTAATTGGATATATATA
This sequence comes from Heliconius cydno galanthus, assembly GCA_036379175.1. Lineage (NCBI taxonomy): Eukaryota > Metazoa > Arthropoda > Insecta > Lepidoptera > Nymphalidae > Heliconius > Heliconius cydno. The sequence goes on from JAKRZM010000303.1 coordinate 160,441, forward strand.
TACGTTCATATTATTATTTATTCAATATTTTATTATAGTATATTATTTTTATAATAAATTTAATTTTATATCAACAAGTATTAAATTTACCGTAACATTGGATATTTATGATGTAATTGAGAGTGAAATAACAGTTCTTGTAAGTAAAGTGGAAATAAATGGGAACCCGCGACGCGACGAGGGGAACTAATAAAACAATAATACATTTATTTCGAGACTAATCAAGTCGATAGCTGACGTGTGACATGTGACATGTCACGTGACACGTGTGACGCGGCCGCGTGTCCAAAACAATATAATAACCATGTAAATCGTATTTAATGTTTATTTTTATATATATGTGCATTAGAAAACAATGGCTACCGATAACAAATTAATGCTAAATTCTTTATATGTACATAATACATATTTGAATCAAAGTATGTTTTGTATACATGTATGTACATGTATGTACATGTGCCCACTAGACCACCTCTTGACACGCGAGCGACGTGTGTATTGTATTATTTAAAATATATATTAGCATTCTGCGCTCTTTTTCTATAAAATGATAACTATGTCAAATTCATATTTGTCCGGCCGCTAAATTTTCCTAAAAAGTAGTATTAAGATTTTGCATCACGAATTAATCTCTAGATATAGGATAGATACGATGTTTATAGTAATTATAAACGACGTGACGTTGGTCCCGTCGGGATGCTGCGACAGATGCTGAGGGGGTCGATGACCGACGCGCGACGCTCGTTACAGTTGTCCGCAACTTTTTAATTGATCTCCTTTATATGAAGTATTTACAATGACCTCAATTAGTCTATTGTGTCCATAATTAGTTAATTTAATAGCTCGTTGGTCTAACACGCCGTCAAGTACGTCACCTGATAGCACCTCGGAGCACCTCGTGGCTCCGGAGGCGGCACAGCTCACAGCAGCGACTGTGAACGCGACGGCTGTGGTTTCTGTTCATTTGTTCGCTCTGGTAACAAACAAAAGCTTGAATTCACTCAATACGCAAAGTCTCTAACATTAAAGGTGCGCACCTGGCGGCACGGGGAACTGCGCCTTCACACTGGATTCCCTCCGCCTGCCATCTTATATGGGACGTAGCGTAAACCTAAATAAAAAAGTATTGTATCTCATTATTTATACAAAAATGACAAATTAATTCAAAGAAATACCTAGATTACAAAATGAATTTACAACGTCCACTATACAATTTCGCAATTCATATTATTTGCTTATTACGTGACAATCAGTCAATAAGATAAATGACACGTTAGCGGAGCACCGAGTACCGGGGAGTGAGGAGTGAGGAGTGAGGAGTGACATAAAAATGGTCAACAAAGTGGAACTAATTCGTGATGGATCACTGCATTCACAGCACTGAGCACTCTGCAATGCTTGTTTAGACCAATTTGTACATCGCGTCGTCGTCTGTCAGCTCGGTTTTGATTTATATCATGACTGGTTCTGACGCGCGGCGTCCGTCCAGTCTAATCGGAATGTCAAAAGTTTTATGTGACACATTAAATATGTCCGAGGTGACAGGTGCGGGGGGGGGGGGGACCTACAGCCTTACTTGGTAAATCCAAATCAGTAGTTTCTGAGGTTAGTAAGTTCCACCAAAGATTTTTTTTGGGTTTATAACAAAGACTTCGCATTTTATAATGTAGTTGAATTCATTTCGAATGTTTGTATATAGTTTATGAACAGTTTTAAAATGTATCGTTGTGTTCTCTATCTGTAATGTTCTACCAGACGTAGTGCCTGCAGTGTTTATATTGGCTACTTTTTAATAAGTTACTGGCGACTGGTGTCAGAGATATGTGCAGCACATAGCTCTGCGGGACCGGTCTTGTAAGAACAATATTTATTTTGATTCACGCTGTACTCTCCATCCACGCCGTGATACGCCGAAACAGAGCGAGGAAATGGAAAAAAAACATTCCCCCGAATAAAAATACATACAAATGGAACCCACACTCTGTGCAGCTGTGCCTTCAACAATTCACGTTATGTTTCCATTTGCAATGATCGTCTTCGTCTAGTCTAGTGTAGTCTAGTCTAGTGTAGTCTAGTCTAGTGTAGTCTAGTCTAGTGTAGTCTAGTGTAGTCTAGTGTAGTGTAGTCTAGTGTAGTGCGTATTCACGTTTCAAATGACACATATTTCGTTAAAAACAAGTTTTGTGAGATACGCGTTGTTGGAGAGCTATCAGTTTTCTCCTCGCGAGAAACTGCGCACGCGCAGCGCGACAGGGCAGCCCCGCGCAGCCCCGCGCGCCGCCTGCTGACCACTTACCGCCTTACATGTTGTGAGATATCGGTTCGAATATGTACTTTGTTTGTGCAAAAAGCAAAACTAAAATATTGGATTATTGTATATTGTACATATAGGGTTAGGAAAGTGTGATAAGACTTACCTACATATCGCCTTCAACGACGCGACGTACTATTCGTTTTGACTGCACTCGAGCGTCACTCGGGCACTTCATACTTATTCATACGAGTATGTTTTAAATGTGGTATTCAATCTGGATATCATTTCTGGACGTTTTTGATGAACAGCCACCACTGACGCTGAACCTGCCCCGCCCCGCGCCCCGCACACCGCCGCCCCGCGCCTGCCTCTCCTATTACACAGTGTCACGTGTCCCTGCGGTTGTATGTGGTGATATTGCGGGTCCTCCTCTTTTGTAAATATTTTGACAATTTCTAATATATTGGATTATATTGCTTAAAAAGTTGATAAATTGTTAACATATTTATTAGACCTTATCGAATTTGCTCATCAGTGATATATAATTCTATTTAGAAAAAAAAAGAAAGTGCTCAAATAAAAAATGATATTAAAATTAGCTTGTTTACCGACACCCGAGTGCTCACTTTCTTATCGTCCATCTCGTAATGACCGCTGATTGCAGACACGCCGGCACGCTGGCACGCCGCGCTGGCCCGCGACGTGTCGAGTTTCATTCTAAAATGTTGATTATTATGTTATACATTTCCAATATTTTTGTATATGCATGTTGCAGTTGTAGAACCCCAAAAAGGCAACTTTGCCAATCACTTTTTAACGTCGTTGAAATCTTAAAATGATAAAGCAGAAGTCTCTCTATTGTGCCTTACCGCGTTTACCCACAATAGACCAGGTGGCCAGTGCCAGTGGTGGCGTGTCTCCTGTGCGCACTGTGTTCCTGGGGCCCTACTCTTGACGACAATCGCTATTCAATATTGACGTCTAACATTAGTCAATCGAATCCTGCGGCAACGTAGTTTTGGTACTCCTGAAACCAATATTGTCAATGTTGGTTATTGTTATATAAGATATAGGATGGATAGGATAGGATAGGATGTATATCCTGAGATTAATACTTAACTTAAATAGTATTTTTAAGTTGCAGTCATTAATTTCTCGTTCGTCGTAGGTCTAATTTATATATGTTTTCCTCGAAACACAGTACAAAACCATTTCATTGCCGTTTTCACGAGAAAAATAACTTACTTAAGTTACTCTTTAGCTATTGACAAAATTGACAGATCCTCTTCAATTTTAGCTGTCATTATAGCTGTCAAAATCGCGTCCAAGAGTACCAAAGATCAGAAAATTGACAATCCTAACGAATTTTTACAACGATTTTTAATTAAGGCAATCATCAAGCAGACGGCGCTAGTGAACTTGGAGTACCAAATGACATTTATTCTTAATTGATAGTTGGATATTGCCGTCAGGAGTAGGGCCCCTGGTCTTACTTGCATATAATATAAACAAAATAGCTAAAATATAAATAAATTTTCAAGATTAGCTTACTATGAGCTTACAAACTTCTACCTGGAGCTTTATTTGAATGTTATTAAGAGACGACCGCAGACGACGACCTACCTAAATTAAATGTAAATATTCGTTTCACCTACTTTCAGAGCGAGTAGAGCGAGTAGAGCGACGACGGCGACGGTAGTCTAATTAATACACATCGTATAACTTTCACGCGTTTAGAATTAAATAAATTACAAATATGAAGCATTTCTTCTCAAAAGCAAAAAATTAAATGATTTGCCACATTTAGCCTTCAACAGTGTAAGCAGTGGAAACGTAATGTTAACACACTTCTTTCTACAGATCTTGATCAATGTTTGAGACTTCACTTGTTGAATAGCAGAATTGAACGCCGCGCTGTGTCCTGTTACTAGTGACAATAAATAATCATTAGTTCCCCGAGTGCTAATTAAATCCCAAACCGTCGTGCTTACCAAAAACAACAAAGATAAAACTTATTATAATTTATTTATGATAGATATATACATTTATAAGGTCGTGTCGTGTCGGGCCAGTCGTGGCGCAGGAGCATAAAGTGTGACTGGAAATCGACTGGTTGTGGGTTCGGTCTAAACTCGAGGAAAGGAAATATTTATTAAAATTATATTTTCATTTGTTTGCTCTAGTACCGAGGCAAAGCGCAGCGTTGAGTTCCGCCACTCAACACGCAATGCTTTCAGAATTCAGCGGAACGTGGGGAACGGGGTGTTTTAACACTAGGTTCCCTCTGCCTTCCCTGCTGTGTGCTGGAAACAGCATGAAGATGATTTAATGAGATTTTTTTATTATGATTTACTACCGCGACCACTGTGGCCGCTTGGTGTTATGGGACTGGTACAACTTTGGAGTAACAGTCTAAATATTAATCTAAAGGAGACTTAACAAATACAGAGAAAGTAAGTAAACATGTTTATATAACGAAATTGTTGTTTGTTTCTATCTATTTCTCGAATGCACCTGAGAATACTTAATAGTACCTAATAATTGTACTTGACATTAAATTGTGTCGTTTGTTATTTAGCTCCGAGAACTTTATATTAAAACCGAATTTCCTTTAAAAACATATTTATAATTAAATGTAATATTTTCGATCAAAGTTCAAGTAAAAACTCACATTCTCATAGACACAGGCACTAAGTAGTAGAGCAAAAAACCCAATGTGACGTCACAGATACAGTACATACAGGCCGGTCGCGGCGCGGGGTACAAGTGTGGTTGCGGGTTCTATCTCCACTCGAGGAAATTTAACACATTATATTATCACTTCTTCACTTCTTCACTGTGGCGTCGGGCAAAGCGCGCCGTTGAGCTCCCCCCTCTATCTATCCTGCGGTGAGCGGGATACAACGTAAAGCTTAATACGCACACTATAGTGTACGAGTATACATTAATGGTCGACCTTGCGAGGCCACAGTCTAAATATTATAAATACGATCATTAGAAGGAAGTCATTACTTACCTGCACGTCGCATAACGACCAGAACACGCTCGAACACGCGCTCCGCTGATAAAACTTATTTATTGGCTCTAAACTGTTATCTGCCGCCGTCAATTATCCTCTTTAGATGTGTTGTACTGCAAATGAAGAAAAATGGAAAACATTAAACGACACTTAGTTAGCATTTACGAGTTATATATTTTATCAACGTAAAATAATGATCCCTTTATAAAATCTAACATTGCGGCGATCTTTCTTGACTAACATAAACAAAACGTAAAATTGTATTTACTAAATGGTATATTTCAAAATAGTATAATATACTTTATTATTCATTATAGAACTCAACGCCAAACTTTCTCTTGAACGAGGACGTGAAATATTTGATTGCCTCGAGTGGAAATCAAACTCACACCCGTCGCGTTTACAATAAGATGCTGAAGGCCTCGACGGCCTCAAGTTATTATGTTCTATACACATATACATATATAGCTCTCGTAAAGGTATATTATTATCAGAGAAAGTAACAGAATATGTGTAATATCGTCACTTTATACCATGGAAATATTTCCGTGAGCTTTCTCTAGTCCCTGGAGGTCTGCGTGACCTCTGGCACTTCCGCCCTGAGGTCTCGTCGGTAGGGAGGTATGCCTCCATCATCCAGATGTCATTATATACGAGTACTCGTAATACACTTGTTATCTTCCGGCTCGTTCAAATATAGATACTATTCAAGTACTCATTCAATTGATGAACAGGTTTGAGTGTGTTCTTATTCTTAGATATAATTGTAGGTTTATTTATTTGTTTTTAAAATCAAAGTTATTGTTATATTAGACACTTATACAGACAATTTTTTTGGAAGCATTCCAATAAGATCATTTTTTATAATCTTTACTCCCACTAATATTATAAATGTAAAAGATTGTGAGGACGAATGGTAGCTAGCACTTTCACACAAAAACTACTGAACGGATTTAGATGAAACTGTAAAGATTTTGTATAATTTGGCGATAAAATAACAATAAGTTTAAGCGAGCGAAGTCGCGTTTAAGTCGCTAGTTTTACATCTATGTGATGACAAGACAAGAAAATAAAATTAATTTTGGTATATATAAAATAAAAAAAGTAAATAAATACAATAAATAAGCACTAGAGATTAAATACAAGTTTAATATGAATTCCGATTAGATACACCTCGGACGCGGTACCTGTGATGTAATTTGCACAATTTCACGACATTATTGAAAACAACTCGCACTCGGCTTTGCGGTTTGACATTTAATGTTTTTGTAACATTCATAAAGTAAGTTTCTTTAAATTTAAATGTATAATTTTGAGACCTGAGCTGAGACCAGTCGTGGCGCAGGGTCACTAGCGTGCGACGTAGACGGCAGGCTGTGGGTTCGATACCTCTGATACCAAGGTAAAGCGCAGTGGTGAGCTGCGCAACTCAACACGCAAGTCTCTAAAATGAGGAACGGAAGTGTCTTAATGGGAACAGTGTCTGAACTGGGTTCCCAGATTCGCTCTGCCTACCTGCTATGTCCGGGACACAGCACGTACCTTAAATATTCGTGGCGTGTTGCGTGCAGGCACCTACCGCACCGGTATCTGCTGATAACGGGATTACAACAATTGATAAAAATATCGATTTCAGTTTGTGTTTACCGGCCAGTGTTGTTTTTATACATTATTTTAAAATAAATGATTCAGTCAGTCAGTCAGTCAGTACAGTCGTGGCGCAGGGGCACGCAGCGTATGACTGTGACCGCGATAGTTTGTGGGTTCGATTCCCACTCGAGGAAATGGAATATTTTAATTTCTCCGATCTGGTGTCGAGGTAAAGGCACGGTGTTGAGTTCGGCGGAAAATGGGGTGGGGAGTGTCTTATCACTAGGCGTCCCCTGTCTACCCTGCTACATGCGGGATACAGCAACAAACTGAAAAAAATGTTTATATGAATTTGCACGTATTACATAACATTTACTAATTTCCTTTTATTGCGTTAGTAAGTGCTGTTTTATGTAAATGTTTATCGCTTACTTAATTAGTGCTTACATTACGTCCTCGTACGACACAAATATAGATCCGTTATCATTTCATACGCTTACAATAACAAACATACGTAGAGAGTAGAGAGTAGAGACTCGTGTCACTACAAACACGGCACATAGAACTTGCCACGTTTGTTAAATTACCCCGAAGCGATTTATATGGTACTATCGATAGTTGCTTAATCTTTTTACGTCACGTGGATTGAAGCCGCACCACTTCTAAGTCATTCTAACGCCCTGACCACTGAGCTACACGCATTTATCATGCTGCGACCAAGTTTTTATGCGTTTGTAAATACGTATAGAGATTTTTACAGATTTCCGCTCCCCTTTTAAGATAATTGCTGAGAATTATCTTTTGGGAACAGAGGATGATATTAAACAAATATTTTAAATATTTTTAAAGTGGTTATGCATGTAGGAAACAAAAATAACTTTTTAGAAAACATACAAAAATATGGACGAAACGGAAACTGTAATTAGCGCTTATATTTTAATATAGACATAGATTTAATTAATAAATAATATTTACATACGATAATAATGGTGCTCAAAGTCATACGCAAAAGCTATATTCTAGATTTTTCATTAGCAATTAGATATAATTATAATAATGTAGTATCAATATAAAACGGCAGACTCGGAGGCAACAGCCACAGGCATTGTTCAAGGGCACGCAATCAGTACTAGAGGCTAATTAGTTTCATTAGCAAACCAAATTTGATTCGCGATAGCTGGTGATAACAGGTGATAGCCTGGCCAGTGCTCTCTCGGACTCCGGCGGGGCGCGTCGTGCTCCCCTCCTGTCCTCCTGTCCTCCGGGCCTCCTGTCCTCCCTCCTGCGGAGCAAGTGATGTGAATTGAGATATATGGCGACGGAAAATACACCGGTGAGTTCAATTTAATGTATAGAAGGAGTGGAATTTTTATTTACAGTACATACTTACATAAATAGGAAATAATGGAAATTTTGTCTTTGTAATCACAGTAGGATGTAGAGATGAATGTACCTATGGACCTTGAGGTGATATATCTACAGTGTTTTGTTGTCGTTTGAATCGAATTTGAATATTGTTAATAAAATTTGAAGAATATTTTTTAGTTCAGCACCAAGCTTTGAAATTAATAAAAGCTGACACAAGTCAATGAACGTACAAACTCGTAATGTTGGTGACTCTCACACATTCTAGTGTTGTCTACCGACACCGCGCTCGTGCTCTCTGTAACTAGAGCGACTTGAAGGTGATTCTGATTTGCAATTAAAAATTAGTACCGATAATCCTCTATGCGGGTACCTACGACCTACCTACCTGCCTAGAGACCTCGAACGGAGATTTCTTGCTTGTAACGCTCTATTGTATTTTGTAATTTAAATAATAATTTAATTGGTATATAATTTGTTTAAGATAACAGCACCAACAATTATATAATAACCAACCAACCAACTAATTATACCAAGAAACTTATTAAAATAAATAATAAACTAAAAGAAAAAAAAGCATTAAAAAAGACTGAAATCATAATTTTTTGCTGCTTCATTACAAACGTCGTTACATATAAATATTTAAGTATTTTTTATACATTTTGTGCTTTTAAAAAATATTAACGTTTTATTCACTCGCTCGGTACTCTCACTCTCGGGTGTTCCATACAAAAAGCTCGACCGTAAAAAGATAAATTTAAGCTTCCTGTAACATTAACCCACATACGTGTACACTTTGGTATTTTTAGATGCGTTCATATATTACACTAAGCTTTCGATAGACAAGAAAGCAGTCCTGGTCTCAGTAAAAACTAAAATAAATTTTAACTATGCGGCTTAAGTAGAGTCATAAAGATCCTTCTAATACTGCTATTATTTAAAATTAATATCTATATATTAATATCAGTATTCATATATATATTTATATATATTTATGTTATTCATGTAAATCAATTTAAACACATTTTTTGTGATTACAACCAAAATACATAAAAATATTGTAAATCTCTTAGGAAGGATTATAATTACATAATTTTAAATTTTTAGAAGTCAATTAGCCGAAGTTATAATAAGATTACAATAAGTTAAATAAATAATTATTAATTAATTATAATAAAAAAACTGAACGACAACAGAGCACTACTCTGAACAGAGAACGTCAGAATTCATTATAATAATGACTGCTTTCGTAGAACTGTTATATTATTAAATAATGTCAATTTTTATGAAATTTGAAAGTTACATTATTTTGTTGTATTTTTTATGTATACATATTCATTTCCGAGTCATATTTTAAAGTAGCAGCTATTCGCGTTTTCCCGTATAGTATGGTACTCAGACGGAACCGCAGTGCTAGCTCACTCCGTTTGCCACTTTGCACTTCATTTTTGCAACATAGCGTGTTAGCGTGTTGGGCTTAGTCACAATTGCCAATTTTTGCCTATCAAACCGGGAAAGTGAAAAATATAATAAATATAGATAAGCATTCCTTCGAGTGCCGTTACACTGCGGCGTGACAGACAAAACGAAACCTAAGCGTACCTAACTACTTCTGTAAGTAGGTATTTACATTTAAATAGAACATTAACTTAAATTACAAATTTCATAGTTTCGTTAGATTTTCCTTTACTAACTACTTAAATTGCAATATCTTTGGAATTTTTGAAGCAATCGCTGAATGTACATATTGTATATTCTATGACACGCTGGTGTGCGCGGCGAGGTGGGAGGGATGGGGGGCGCGCGGCGCGTGCGCACTAATTGCCGCTTTTACTGTTGGACTAGTTATGTAAATAAATAGAGAAATGCTCCTCTTCGTCACACTACCACATACTTTTTGCATTTAAAACTATATTCTACATGAAGTGACCTTAATAAATGTTTATTAACATTATATTACGATCATTCTGTGAAGCTCCACCTCTGCACCTCTGCACCTCTGCACCTCTGCACCTCTGCACCCCTACACTTCTACATTTCTACATTTTTTATATATCTGGATATGTCTCCTACTAAGTTTGATTGTGAAGAGAATCTAGTAATACGACACTCCGTTGTTTGACGAAGCCTTGTCTTAGAACACGTACGGTGAAATATAAAACTTATACAATGTTGGAGCACTAGAGACTAATCAGAATTAGGTCATCATCATCATCATCAGCCTGTCCTCGTCCACTGCTGGACATAGGCCTCCCAATGGCACGCCACTGAGCTCGATCTTTAGCTCTTTGCATCCAGAATAGGATAATTAGATAAAATAACGTAATGTTAGAATTGCATATAAAATGTTATATAACGTTTACATCAAACTCAGTAATTTTTTACTTGACGTTTAATTTAGATTGAATTTATTATTATTATAACAAACTGATTACAATGACCCCCGAGCTCGCTTCGTACAACGAGGATGTGTGAAGATGAAGCACTGAGTCGCGCGTGAGTCCGCTCTATAGATGTTATAACAATAGCTTTACATTCTAACGTGAGAGGTGACATAATACTACGTTACTTAATGAAATACTTTCAAAGTTACTATTATAACATTATAAATATTTTTAAAATTTATATCCCGCTGTATCCCGCACGTAGCAGGGTCCGTTCTCCTCATTCCGCCGAAATCTGGAGGCATTGCGTGTTGAGTGGCGACACCGGAGCGAACAAATTAAAATATACATTTAAATAAGTATTTCATTGTCAATGAATTAACAATACAAGTACCAAGACCTTTTCTATAACACTGGCCGAAAGCCTCTTCTTGTTTATATACAAAAATATTTTTTCCATTCCGGCCGATGGCCCCGGGAGCTGTGCGTTCAAACAAACATATTCTTGCCCCTTTTTATGTTAGTATGGATTTAAACACTAATCATAATAATCTGATAATAAAATACGTAGCTATAAAGACGTGCAGTATTTTTTATTACATTATAATACAATTTTATCATAATACATGATAAAGATAGCAGGGGAACTCTCAGGGAAGTACTCGTAAGTACATGTGGGATGGCCGGGACAGTATCATAGTGAAACAATACAACAATTATAGTTATACGAGTACATATCTAAGACAGGGCCGATGCCCACATCTCACAACTATGTTCTAACAAAAACGTTTAATTGGCCGCTTTCTCTTGTTTACAACATCGTCGTCGCTCGTTGGTCTCCGTAATGAATGCTGTAGGAGGAGGTCCACACAGAGGTGTGAGGCGGGACTTAGTTTCACACAAATTAGCCCAAATAGAGGTTGCACGACGAAAAATGTAACTCAATATCGTGTGTTGTCTTGTTTCCAGAGTCGAGCGGGACTCGAACCCACTGTCGCGTAGAGTCGCGCACAGGCGCTGAGCGAGTCGACTCGACTCTTTACTTGTTAGTACTTCACAATGAGTCACCGTCACCGTTTATTACGAAAAAGGAATGACTTGCACAACAACACGCCGCTTGATGTTACTTACGGTGCTCTGTTCCTTGTTAGTTGAGTGTTGCATGTTTCCCTGTACCTACTCGTAGGTGTTTAATTCCAAGATTATTTTTGATTCACATACAAACTGTATGTAATTGATGTACGAAAGCGTATCTCTACGTCTGTAGAACGTGCAATGTGACCTCTGTGTGCTTCCTCAAACGAATACCAGGCTAATTGATGAGGTACAAAGGAAGTTAAAAATATTTCTCGCTACAGTAGCGCCTACGACCGTAACAGTTGTTGGCGGCGGTGCATCGAACCTGCACTGAAGGACGCATCACTGAAAGTTGATAGAGACACGAAGCTTGCGAGGTGCAATTAGTATTGTATTATTTAATAGCAATAGCTGATACATAGACATTGACACGCTCCGCAGCGACGGCTGTAGCTTCTAATATAATATAGTATATAGTATATGCACTATGCATGTTGTGCGAGGCAGAGCGCAGTACTTCACTTATGTCGTAACGAGAGGCTTTAATTAGGCGTATTGTGCGTGCGACCTCACCTTGCGTATAACAACCATTCAAATCAACTTTGACTTTACATCTATTATATAAAAGTAGCTAAAATTCCACGTAAATGTTAATGCTCGCTCGTCCGTAAATGCGTACCTACCTAGTATATAAAATCTTTGTCTTTGAGTCGGAACTTTTGTCTCTTATGTCACCGCGAGGTGAGGCGGGGGACGTGTCACGTTGCAACATGTCGCAACAAGTTGTAAAACAGTAAAGCTTACAGTTCCCATTTATCTCTTCTTGGAGGCCGTAAGCGTTGTAAAATCATAAAAGTTTATCGACGATGTACTTACAGTGTATAGATATTGGCCACATTTTCGTTGCAAATATTAACGGATTTACATATTTTAGCAATATACACTTAGATATATAGAATTTAATCAATCTTGACCCACAAATATGTATTTTATAATTCACATATTTTTATTAAGCCAATACGTGCAAGTTTTTGTGTATATTTCAATGTAAATATAAAAATGTTGCAAAAACAACAAATAATATAATGTTGCTGCAATTTCATCATCGTAATTTTGAATATTAAATATATGAAAATAAAAGACGTGTGCAAAATAGATATTCATTGTTATATTTTTCTTATTTCTAAGTATCTTAGTTATTTCTAATTATATATTTATATATATATGTATTTCTTATTTCGAATTCTTATAATTATATTTCTAGTAATGTGAATATAAAATAGACATTGTGATAACCATAACAGTTTTGTAATCGTTAAATCGTCTTAGCTTAAATAAAAATATATGAAAGCGTCACAAGACGTCGTCTGTTTTTGTAGGAATGACTCAATTCCTAGTAACTGGGTTGGATGGAGTCTCCCGCGGCGGATAGGACTTCGCACGACACGATTAATCGACTAACATCATTGTCTTATTTATAATGAATAAAGATATAGATATAGATAGCTTTTAAAGAAGTAGGTATCTAAGAAATGTATGATATGATGTTATAATTGTAGATAATGTTTGTATCGATAACTTACATAGTTCTTGGAAAATAAGAATTACGTGTAGATACGTAGAGTTTACTTTGTCAAATTATTATTGTAAAATATAGATTATGATGATTTTTAATATATTAAATAGTCCAGATTTTTTTATTTAATTAGTTTAGATAGTTACTTATAGGTCATGTCACCTCCCGTGTGGTGTCCTCAGTCCGCTGTGTTACTCCGGCGAATGTTATTGGATTAGTTTGTGTTTACTTTCTATTTCAGGCGGTGGCTCAACTTGATATGTCTAGCTGTGGTTTGATGTGTTATTCAAATTCTAAATATTCTTTATTCAAATAGGCAATAATTATAAGCACTTTGGAATCGTCGAATGAACATATGAACAAAAAGCTACCACCGGTTCGGAAGGCAGTTCTGCTGAGAAGAGCTGACAAGAAACTTAACTTTGGCTTAAAATGTTGACGCAGATTTGATTAAGTTCTTGTTATATTCATAATAATTTATTTAGTGAACATTTTTATTTGGATATGATGCAGAGAACATCTTATGTTTGTTACTTAAATTTTTCAGTTACATTATAAAGTTATCTCAAGTAATACTTTAAACTTACAATACAAATTAATTATAACTAGATTTGTCTTCGTTAAATATATATCTACTCTGTGAATCTTATCTACAGACATAGGTACGACGAGTACACGCAGTCAGTATATATCTGTGTATATAATCTACATAATAACCGAATATACAATATGTTTTTGTGAAGTTATTATCTGTAATTCGATATGAACACTGATAAAGCCGTGGTAGATACACTAACAGCCGAATGTTGTACGACGGCGGTTGCGTTTGATCTAACCATTGCTAGTCTAGTACATCGGTGAAACACGTATCAATATCAAAAACATACTTAATATAATTTTGTTTAGTACGAGTAGGTCTCTTTACTTAGTTGTGAAGGCAACTCTGTCACGCTCTAAGTTACAGTAATATAAACAAAGAACCCAAATCTACTAAAGTTAAACAGTATGCGGAGCAGGTGGCTGGTGGCGCGCGTCACTTCCGGTCAATTACACTACTAAATACTAAATGAGTTCGTATTTGCATGACTTACGTAAGACACGCACCAGGTTCCTACAGGAAGTAACTACTACCTTTTACCTTAATTGTGATAGACTCGCTATCATCGGCAGTCGGGTATACTCGCATGTATAATATACTATGTATGATCACACACTCCTCGCTGATTCCCGCTCTCCTCCTCTTCATTAGGAGGACCATCGTAAAATCGCGATTTGTAGCCTAGTACTCGTATTACTTGGTTGCACTTTCTCGACTTGTTAGCTTGAACACCTTACTACTGCTGAAGATGACTTTTAATTAGAGCGTGAATAATTGAGCTGATTATATGTGCATTATGTATAGGGTGTATGTATGTATGTATGTATGTATGTACTACACGTACATATGTACAATATGGCATTTTATTAAAACATTACTTTTATATGTTTACTAGTGGACCCGAACGCGGCTACGCCCGCTTGAACTATAAGAATATTTATTAAATATATTTATGAAATTATTTACAGTTTTCAATAGAGAGATGCGTTAAGCAAGCTTATTTTGGGTGACGTTTTCTAACAACAAACTTTGCAAATCGTTGCTTAGCAACGCGACGGTTGTTATTAACATGGCGGAATAAATTGCATGTCAAATTAATAAGTATTTTAATATATTGGTATATATCGAAAATAGCACAAATATGAGAAAAAAAAGTATCCCATGTTCATCCCGAGGCCCTCAAGTATCTTTATATGAGTATTTTATCACAATTGGATTACGGGTTTGGCCCTGATTGCGTAAAAGACAGACAGACAGAGTTACTTTCGAATTTATAATATAGGTATGGATTATCACATCGGCAATACTGAGGTCGTCTTAGCGGCCTCTGCTTACACTGTTCCAGGCGGGCACACGGGCACATCACGACAGTGTAAGCGGAGGCTACACAATACAAAACAGTCATACATATAAATAAATAAAAGGCGACGCTCATTAATAACACTTACCTGCATATTTTATTGAATGTATGTTTTATTTGATCCGCGTCGGTTTGCACAAGTGCACTCGCTTGTGAGGACAGGGGCTGCGCCAGTACACACATACAGACATACCTACCTAGAAGTCTGTCAGACGACGTACTGATGACCTTAGATCTGGCTGATGAACTTCAACTTTGTGATATTTATAAAAAATAAGGAAATCATTAAGTAAGTCATCTTTTTTGGGAGCATGTTTCGTTGAATATGTATGTATGCGGTAAAATGTCAGCGAGCGACTTGTTGGAAGGTGATCGATGTCATTTACATTTCAATTTGTATATTCTGCTACGTGCGGGTGCGCGTGCGCGTGCGTGATACAGCGTGAAATTGAAAAACATATATGGTCTATCGATATGGTAGTTTTTACATAAAATGTCGCCGGAATATGAAGTGTCTTCAATTGCTTGTGTCGAAAGTAATTTAGGTAGACTAAGATAGCACTAAATATTTAACATCAGAAGCTTTCAGAATGTTAACATAAAGTTATTTAATTTTTAATATTAATATTTGGTATTTGTTAAACTTATACTTGACCGAAAGTAATGATAATAGCAAAACATTATAATATATTATCTTTTAAAGCTATTTAAAATATTCGTTTATTAATTATATTTTAATTTACTTTTGTGTCTATCTAGATTATTTTACATTCATAATTAGAGGATAGTTTGTTTGTTAAGTGGGTAATAAATGTTACACGACATCATGTGATATTGTTCGATATTAACGATTTCTGTTTTGAAATTTGAATAAATTAAAATGCCTCGTAAATCAACGTCTAGAACATTCCACAGCTAATAATACATTTTTAAAACATTTTAAAAGTATGTGTTTTCATCATGAGTTAATTAGGTCACGAAACTTGCTGGAATTAAAATAGTAAAGATCATTGAACATTGCGCGTGCGCATGTGTTAGGGTGTGTGCGTGTGCTTACGTACACGTACATGATTAGTGAATGCGCGTGTGTGCGTGCGGCCGCGGGCGGAAATGCGGAACAGCGGTGGCCACTCTCTTATTCCCCACTCCCCCCCACACGCCACAGATAAATATTATTATACTTTATTTCTAGATAACGCAATATTTTTTTATTGTGTTGATGTTTAAATAGTTATAACACTCTGCCATTGACGTCTTAATGTTTAAAAAATAACCCCAACTGTCTCCCAGAAATATATCTGAAGTCGGCTAAAGGTGAATATCTGAAGTGCTCGTAAGTTATAGAAAACTTTTCGTTATATAAGTACAAATATTTCTCGCTTACTTCATATTCTGAAGATACGATCGATCTCACGAACTTGTATTTGCAATCGAAGCATGCAACCGCGGAGAGTGGAGAGTGACACTAGTGCACTGTGGCTTACTCCATTATTGGACTAGAACACGTAAATCTGATTACTTTTAAAAGTAATTTAATTTCGTAATTAATTTAAATATTGCACGTTTAGATATTGCATATAATAATGTTAATTTAATGTTGACAAATATGTTCTATTGGCTAGAGCTGGTCTCTCCTTCGCCTGGACACCTGGACACTGGCTGTGAGTACGGCAATTAACAATACGAATAGTGACTGTACGAGTACAATTTTAGTGTTTATTTACATTAATTAAATGATTAAAACTTAAAAGTAGAACAAACAAAGTAATGTTCTTTTGTTCTCTTACAAAGATGCTTCGAAATTACAAGTAAATTATTTCATTTCAATCTCTAATGCTGCTACAACTCAAGACAATCGTACTAGCCGTCTAACCTACTGTACGACACGCAGCGAGGGTAAGCAGACAGCCCGAAAATATCGATAGCATTGACTTCGTGTCGCAAGTACCGGCCGACCTGCCTCATATGAGGTATGAGGCAACGATAGACCTCTTGTCATTGTCGAGCAGCGAGCAGACTGACACCCTGCACACTGCACACTGCACACTGCAGCACCGTCACGACCACCTATTATACGAGTATGTATAGAAGCGATATGTAATGTTAGTGTTTCATAAGTGACCTAATTGTAGAGAAAGTTGTCTAATTTGTTAATTTTTTTTTTAATAATTTGGCGCGTTGTGACAACATGTATGTTCTTGTGCTGTTAGATCAGTTACGGTTGTTTTGGGAAAAAAGGACTTAATTACATTACATCTCGAGTGCTTTACAGTGCATATTCCTATCAAAAAATAATACTCAACCCATAAATGTAACAATGGCTATCCTGAAAAGCACTTTGGATTTAAATGAAACTATAATAACTTACGTAACATAATCGAGATATAATATTCTTATACAGTACACAGTCAACTACAATAGTCCTTTAGCTCAGACGTCGTCAGTGTCCCCGAGCGCCCCCTACTCCCGCCATCTTCTGCGGCATTCAACAAGTATCTCGTTTCATTATTCAACTAAACAAGGCAATACTAATATGATGATTTAATATTAAC
This sequence comes from Heliconius cydno galanthus, assembly GCA_036379175.1. NCBI lineage: Eukaryota > Metazoa > Arthropoda > Insecta > Lepidoptera > Nymphalidae > Heliconius > Heliconius cydno. The sequence goes on from JAKRZM010000303.1 coordinate 178,216, forward strand.
ATGCTAAATTGCGTGATGGTGTTATCTGGGTAAGCAGAGCGATTTCTTTCTCGGAAGGCAGGTGCAGGTTGTTGCAGGTGTCCGCGCGCCGCAGGTAGCAGGTAAAACGAGGTTCACTTTTTTCCCTCCTTATTCGTAGTTGCCGGTGATGTAGTGGTGGAGTTGATGTTACATCATACAATAACAAACAAAACCCAGGTATGGGTAAAATACTAGTTCTGTTCCATTATTTGATTATGGCGTTGATGTCAGTATCAACGCCATAAAGCTCGTAAGCAGTCAGCTGCTTACGAGTATAAAGTAAATATGAAATAATAAATAGATTTATATATTAAACAAATATTGTGAAATCCTATAGCTTTGGACTTGATGCTAGCACTGCGTCAACGATGACGTCATCCGGGTATCTCTATAAAGATTAATATTCGTATACATTATGTACTACACTACACATATTCGTATGATCAGCACTTTACGTGGAAATTGAATATGTAGCTTTGTGCTTGCAGGAAATAAACACACAGTGCTCGTGAGGCTTGTTATTAGGTTTATCTCAATCTATAGTGTTGTTCGTATTTCAATAAGCGCGTGCTCTGACACATCATCCATATTCCTCGTGTTGTGTACAATTTAATATACATTAACCTAAACTATGACCGCTTACCTACTACTGTTTCCGCCATCACGTGGCTCGGTGCTGCAACAACACAAGGGTGTGACTGTAAACACGACGTTTGTGGGTTTGATTCCCATTCGAGGAAATTAAATATTTAACATTTTCTCAAAACTCCCACTCCCCCCACACTCCCACCTTAAACACACAAAAGGTCTCCACTGCCTACTCAGAGCGAAACTACTGTTTACTACAATATCTTATGAACTAAACAGCTACTGGCGTTTCTACAAGCACTTAGATAGCAGATGCCAGGTATTACTCGCAGCAGCTTACGGAGATGAGTTACGTAACATACCTCGGAGCTGACATTGCACCACCAGCACCGAGGCTGGTGGAGACTGCGTATGTTTTAGTTTTACATTTGATATTGAACTTGATTCAGCATTCTTGAATATTTGGATTATGAAGATTTTTTTGCATTTATTATCGTTCAGCTCTAAATACTAGCATTTACACTAAACAGCATGCGCGGAATAAAAATAAAATATCATGAACATGTCATTGACTTAGAAGTGTGTCAGATATAGTAGTGAACAAATATAACATAAGAGACTGCGCCGGGTGCAGTGCCGGGTGCAGTGCGGCCGCAACTCTGATCTAAATGTGCGGTCTTGACACACTTAGTATTTCGATAGTGGCACGTTCGTTATATAACTGATACTGATAACCCACTTATGTGGGTGAATAGGAGTATATGTACTTAGCACCGGTCCAATCCTCGACCGCTCCCGGGGAACTAACGTTCCTCAGTAACAGAACGTTCAATATTATCATTTTTTATTCCTTGTGCCTTAACGCTAAAATTTCTTAATAATTCCTTTTTGTGAGTTTACCTTACGACAGGACCCTCCTGAAATTGTACTTATCTACTTATGTATGTCTAAAATCCTGTTATTTTGCATATGCTAATAAACGAATCGAACTCATCCCAATTATCTACGAGCTCATAATCAGTTCTAATACCACAAAGTCTGTCTGGTAGAAATCGCTGATTAGCGATAAGGCCGCCTTTTGTGTGTCAATTGTTATAATTTTGTCGTTCTTATACTCTTTTTTTTCTTCTTAATGTGTAATTGTGCACAATAAAGTGTAAATAAATAAATAAAGTGCACATATTGTGGTATCAGAACTACACACACACACACACACACACACACACACACACGCACAAGCACACGTTATGCATCATTAATGAAACGATATGTAATTAAAATTAGAAATACGATACGCTGTTACAATTGAAACATTTCCATATATACGAGTATTATACATAAGCACCAGTACTTGCACTCAATACTTGCGAGCACACCGCCAACAGGCTACCTCCTTCGCCAGCGATTGTAGTTTATATAATAAGTAAAAGGACATTTAATTTTAGCAGCAATAACCTAAATGAAGTTTATGTAAGAGACGGTCGGTGATGGAGGGTGAGGAGAGGTGGTCTCTCGACAGCTGCGTGTAAGTGCATCTCGGACTAGATGAGGCACAACGTTACTCGTGTCGTCGATGTACTCATATTTCATGAACTTTATTTTTTTGGGTCGAATTGGTTTCTCTATTGTTATTTTAGTTATAAATATATTACGTTAGATAAAGTGAGGCGTTAAGTTCCAAGACTCAACTCAAATATAGTCGTTAAGCGACGCGTCCTTAGCGGTTAGTTTCAACACCGGTACGTCTGTATGTAACACTGGGACTGTCTCTCTTGCTAATTGCAAACATTTAATTGTCTCTGGAAATTCATTTCCATCTTACAAGTTTTTAATTTGATTTATTTGTTAACATAAATTTAAATTCAATTAATTTATTAAAATGTTACTTTTGAATATTATTTTAGGAAATTTAATTTGCTGTTGCAAAAAGAGATGGAAAGTAAGGAACATATTTGAACATCATGACATAATGACATGTCAAAAAACACCACGAGCCTTGTAACAAGATGACATGGATTATAAATAATAACATAAATAGCAATAATTATTATAATATATGATATAATAATACGAGCACATACAAATATATTATATAATTTTGTAAGAAATACAAATGTAACATCCCCACGCCCAGAGCTCCCACTATTTATACTATATGGAGTATAACTTCGCAAACCTACAAGTAGGTACGAAGTGCGACGTGTCCGTCTAGTTTACAATCGACGTCAATACAAATGAGTTGTCCGCGGAGTTAGCGGCGTCGAGTACCGTTGCGGGACCCCGAAGTGGGGCGCTAACTGTACCGCGCGAGCCACTCCGCACACGCGATACTCACTCTTAGTCCCTTGTCATTAGAAACGTAGTTGTGTGGACGATACAATTACGTTTTTTATAAACTACAATTCCTCAATGTCGCCCGCTTTAATAAGTTCGCCACTCATTTGAATAACTAAATAATTAAAGTTATTTATTAATTGATAACTGCCAGTTGCCCGCGGCGCTTAAATAAACCACGTATATACAAGACGCTACAGGAAGCACTCGAACGTCGAGCGGTGCTGTGAGAGGATAACTATATCTAATATATTACAAACGTACTAACTAAAGTGTTCAACTGTAACGAGGAAAGCCGGACGTGAGATAACGACGGACGGACGACGGATTCCTTCATTATTAATATATTTATTTGACTTGAGTAATCAGGAATAACTACCTACCTTTAGTACTCGCTACATACCTACGTATTTTGATCTCATTAAAAACAAATATCATAAAGAAATATAAAATAATATAACCAATATAGAACGATACTGTTGAAGAAGAAAGTTCACATGATGAGTGACGTCGTACCGGCAGCGTTCAGTTGCGTAAGCGCCGCAACGAGCTTTGTGAAAGTTCGCTTAGCGACGCTTGTAGTGCAAGGGAGACCTCACATTATATAGGTACTTACTTAGAGTTCCTAAGTCGTGTTTAACAACTTAATCTAAGATCCTTCTACATTCTGTATCCCTCATATACAAGACAAGACAAGGTAGACAAAGGGACATTTCCTTGAACCTAAATCCCTGTTGCGTCGCCCTGTTAGTCGCTCGCTTGTATCCTGGCGGCACGACTTGCCTTTAATTATAAGTAATAAATATAAAGTATTCACGTGGACAAGAAGAATGTGTTATACGAGTGCGATCAGTTCTTATATTCAAAACAAAAGTAAGTAAATATTAGATAACGACCTCGCACATACGACCACTTCACAATTATATCACACTTAAGTTGACTCTGTGAGAGTCCGTTTGTGACGAAACCGAGCACTAAGAGCGGAAGTAGTTTTTTCTCATGACTCGGCTTGTTAAGGCTGTGGCAAAGTTAATGTGACAATTAATTAGCGGCGACCTAGAGAAGAGAGAGAGAGGTCACTGAGTGAGACGACGCGGCCGCGGGGCCTAGAGCGCCGGCGTGTATCATGTGAATTACCTTAGTTGAGCAATCTATGTTAGTTATTCGAGTATCCATGTATTTAATAAATGTAGTGGCCCAGATTAAATTTAAAATTTCTAGTTTTTCTCACTACTGAACTGACTCAAAGGAATTTTCAAAAATATTACAATGTAATTTCAGCTGAAGCCCCGCGATAGATTAATGAAGATGCTATCAATAGCCAGCCATTGTAAGAAGAGAAAGGGCATCGGGCACCCATTGTACCGTCCCCACTATCACCTTCTACCACCCCCACCACCACCCGCTCTGTACCTATTATACCGCAGCAGACAAACAGGCTCAGGCGAGGCAATATAAAAATATTGTTAGTATGTTATAAGTTGAATGCTTTGTTCTGTATTGAGTGCAGGCGCATGTTTGTGCGGGCGGAGTGTAAACGTTTGTGTAACGCGATGCAATAGTGGGGGGCCGGTGCGAGCGCGAGCGTGCAGCAGTGGAGTGGAGGCGAGCAGGTCGCGGGCTCGGTTCCCGTTCGAGACTAGTTCTTATACTAAAGAAAACCTTAAAGTATTGTTGAAAGTTACGTTAAATTACCCCTCACTGTCCCTCACCGCCCCGCGCCACTCACTGGCGCTCACTGCGCGGTGAATACATAATGGAATGGTGGCATATCTGTATTATAGTATTCATTATCTACTAGTATTTACTCTTAATTCCTTTCTTTCGCTATTTCATAAATGGAATTTTTCCAAAGATAATTGTAGTGAAAGGTTGAATAGATCGATAAAGAGACATATACTAGATTGTCTATTGACTCTACCTCTTCTATAACTGCGAGCACATGTTGACTGTAACGAATATAAATACATAATAACTTTTCTTACGAAAGAATCGACTTTTAACCTTAGAAATAGAACGAATGTTAAATATTCTCAATAATGATCTTGGTCGATTTCTATAAATTTCTCTTAATATATTTATCTACAGAAACATAATAAGAAAAAGATTAATAGAAGCAAGAAGAGAACAATACATCTTTAATAACAATAATAAGCGCGAGAACATTTCTTCACTTCTTGTTCAGAGTCTGCGATAGACACTATCGCATTTGGTTCAGTAACTTTGATGGCGGACCTCCAATGAAGGCAGGTAGTGCCTCAAATATTGCCCGCAAGGATTCTTGGTCAGGGGTCATGGGGCCGTAGATATGAGTATATGGCTTGAATTTCAACTCGATATCGCCAAGTATTCCTGAGACAAACAGACAGGCGGTCGGACAAGAAAGTGATCTTATAAGGGTTCCTTTTTTCGGTACGGTATGGTAAAACCCTAAAATTCGAGGAACTTATTCTAAACAGTCTCCAATTATAATTGTCTCTCCTCTTTATGAAGTAGATTACCAACATAGAACACAGTTAACTATTAAATAATCAGCTCCTTATATAAGTATACATTTGAATACATACATGTTTGAGCATTAAAATAGCAAAACGGCCGAACTTGAATTTATTTAAAAAAGTAAGTAGTTACTCAGTGCCGTATAATTAGGCATAAGCGTTAGATTACGTTCCCGTTGTCGTCCGCTGTCCGCTATACGCTGTCCGCTATACGCTGCGCGCTGTTGTACACGCTACTTATATAATTATAATTTATGGTCACTAAATTTAATTTGTAACCGTATTGCTTAAAAACTAAATTTCTTCATTAATTTATTTCATTCCTTATTTTAGGTTTTGGGAAGTACAAATTATAAAATAGTAGCTAGTAGTAGGTATACTACACATGCTTCACTTATTGAGATAAAGAAAAAAATAATAGATAAAGTCTCATCTATTTTTTCGTGAAAGAGGAATATCTGTTCCTCCATTTTCCATCCTATCCTTAAATGTTTACACAACATCAGTATGAACACATTTTTATTTGTATGTATTGTTTAATTATCTACTTGAGTAACTAACGCAAGTATTTTTTGTTTCAGGTATGTATAGAACAAACGCATCGCGTCTCCCTCCCGAGGAGCCCACAGCCTCCGCTGGTTCATCTTAATCTTTTCGACCAGTTTTCTGAGCTACGAGAGATTATATATTTAATGTTTAGCTCATAGTCTAGGCACTAGGCACTAGGCACTAGGCACTAGGTAAGGCACTACAACTGTAATAGTTAATGATGCGAACTAACATAACTGCGCAAAAATGTGCTTGTCTCGAACGTATGTAACGTGACTCCCGTTTCCAATAAAAAAAGGATTATCGAATTCGGTTGGATTGATATTATATATATAGATTATTGAGTTATTCGTCCACTTGTCAGGCGCATACTAACTGGATAGCATTGTCAGAAATAGAGCAATTTAAAGTGAAGGACCAGCTTTCAAATAAAAAAATCATCAAAATCGGTTCTCCCAGTCAAAAGTTCTGAGCTCACAAACATAAAAGGCCGTATTGATGATCTTTACCTTTTATAGAATTCGGTTTAAAAAACATAATTAAAGGATTGTCCGCACATTAAAAAAGTCACTAATGAATAAAAAACTATTTATATTAATAATGTTGTAACCCACGCGTACTGTAGGTACTGTAGAGTGCAGACGTCGGACCACGCGTACCACCTCGCGCACCACCACGCGGCACGCTCGACCACCTCGTCATGGGTCATGGGACACAATACAAACATAAATATTAATAGATTCCTATCGTATGTTATACTAAAGTGGCCAACTTCATAAGCGCATTGTGCTCGTCCGCGCGTCCGCGTGTCGGTCGTTTCTTCGATTGTCATTCTTTTGTTTAATATTTAGTAACGATTGACCTCCTTAATGTAGGATAGCGTAATACACGAACAACACACGTCGGTATTTGGCAAGTCCGCTCTCTGTCATGTATTATATACAATACTTAGTTTAGGTATTAGATTATTCTAAAAATACTATTTATTCACCTAGGGAAAGAAAATAGTCAAGAAACGACGGACGACGACGGAGAAGTTGATCGCGTTGTAACTAACATAGTCTATTGATATCTTGTGTTGTTACTGATATTAAATAAGGTCATTGTTACAAAATAAAAGATTGGATTATAAGACTTAATTATAAATATTTATGAACATTTTAGACATTTACATCTCGCAGATGAGAGGTCGCTCCTGGCGCACGCACGACAGGCGAAGCGACATTTACATTAGTATAGTCTGTGAATGTTAAGTATTAGTTCGTGAGGCGCTGCGCCTCAGTTCCGGGCCTGGAGTCGTTGCCTCCTGACCTTTGGAAACCACTTTCTATGATACTCTCAGGTGCTTACGTATCGTATCTGCATGTATCTACATCAAATTTGTAATTCATAGCTGAAATATAGTTTTTGAAACTATGAAAGATGTATCTCAAAATGTTCACAACACTACTAAAGTCTTCTAAAAATGGTCAAGTTAAAACGTCCTCCAAGGCTGGATGCAATTGGCACAATCGTGACATTCGCTAATGATTGTATTAGAGAGCGCTGCTAGTACACGTCACACCTACCGAGTTGGTGGTACACGCGGGTACACGCGGGTACACGTGGTCGGTACTATCGACACCCGGCGCCGTGGATAATAGGAGATTTTGTGTGACGGGAAAGCAACAAAAGGCGTTCGCAAAATGGTTACAAGCCGTGACCTGGTTTAGGGCCTGGTGTCGTTGACCTACTGGCGGCTGGAAGGCCAAACATATTTGTTTGAACTTTCCAGTATTTTACCATCAATATTTACTCACCATTTATCAAACATTTCCCTACATCACCATACTACTTAACGTAAATAAATAACGTAAATTTTAAAATATTTAAATGCAAGTAAATATGTTATATTAATGGTAATGAACTAATCACGTGTCTCCTGAAGTTTAAATATTATATGATGAAACATTCGACGTCTCCGCTACGTAACCACGAGGCGAGGTTCGCGGTGGTCCACTACTGTCCTAACTGTTGAAGCAATATCAGTATGACAACAACATAGGACCCTGTATAGCTGTGCGTATTCAATGCGTTTATTTAGATAATTTTTACATGTATATTGCTTTCTATAATTAAATATACCTTTAAATTGTACATTTTTCACTTTCTGTCTATTTTAAAGCAATCCATCACTATATACTATAGTTGTTACTCTGAACAAACATACTTCTTGTATGTCTATTAATGAAATATGATACATTTCTATATGAAGCTTGCTTGTGTGACCAGACCGCCATATGTTGTGACGTCCGCGTCTCCTCCAATCACGCCGAATAACTGTAACCTCATGTTTTGTTTGTACCTGTTCCGTTACGTTTTAGGAGATCAGCATTAGACGTGGAACACTTAAATTTACGTTACTTTTACTTAACACTTTTATGAGTGGAAGTAGAAAATATATTTGATTTTAATTATTCGCGTTGACATTAAAATTTCTTAGATAAAATATACAGATATGTTCGTATCAACATTTAGAATTATAATATTAACTTTCTAATTAGTCCAATATCAAATTAAGATACGCTATATTCTAATACAGGTGTTGCAACTAACGTCGGGTCGCAACTATGGCAACAACAGTGTCTAAACACTAGTTATTTTAACGACAACCGAACTATCGTGACGATTGATTTAGAGCAGAATCCTTATAGTGTCTATCATCTCCGTGTTAGACGTCCGTCACTTGACAGCTCCACACTCCGCGGTAGCTGGCAGGTCACCAACACCTCTCAGCTCGCGTCTGATCCTCGCTCTCAGGATATGCGTCGAGCTCTGTGTCGTTTTTCCCTCGTATGCGTCACTTCCGTGGTGCTATTTCTGCTGTAGCCAGTGCTGAGTGGGCGCTTGTTTGTTTTATTTGGTCGCGGACTGCAGCGCGGGGAGTTTGTGCGGGTACAATTGTGGGTCGCTAATCCAACTATTTTTTTTCTAACATTTATTTTTCTTATAAATTTTCTGACTTGCATATAGTACCTACGTACATGACAGGATTCTTACGCTTCTGGTGAAGTTTAAAGTGTAAACGTTGTACGATTTTCAGATTATTATTATATTATATTTACAATTTACAAATTCAAATTCAAAATATTCTTTATTCAAATAGGCAATTATTATAAGCACTTTTGAATCGTCGAATGAACATATGAACAAAAAGCTACCACCGGTTCGGAAGGCAGTTCTGCTGAGAAGAGCCGGCAAGAAACTCAACAGTTGCTCTTTTCAAAATCAATGGTACAATCTATTACATTAGTTGGCAGCTATCCTGCATTACATTCAATAGACATTAATTCCATACATGTTTGTCCTCTAAGTATTCTTGAACAGTGTAATAAGCTTTACTTGTTAGAATTTTTTTTACTGATATTTTAAATTTTGGAAGTGGCAAATCTAGAATACACTGTGGAATTTTATTATATACACGTATGCTCAGACCCATAAAAGATTTATTAACTTTTTGGAGGCGAAAACTTGGAGTAACAATCTTATCTTTATTTCTCGTTTCTATCGTATGATTGTCACTATGTTTACTATGACAATGTATATTTTGTCGGACAAAGAGAATATTATAGTATATAAATTGGGAAGCAACTGTAAGAATACCTGCATCTTTGAAAACATCTCGCAGAGAATCTCGAGCTCTTAGATTATAACTCACAATACAATCATCCAATACTGAAAATATTATTGGAAATATATTATTGGATAAAAATAAATAAGTAACATAAGCATTTATTGCTGCTTTTTTTTTCAAAGTTTAAATTTAACAATAGCGATAATTTTCCTCCTTCGCAGCCTGGGCTTCGACAAAGACCTAGGAGACTAGGTTCTCCTCCAAACAGGTCCGGCCACCCATTTAATGTCGTCTTTCCAACGCTTCATTTGTCTGCATTGATTTCTTTTCCATTTCGAGAATACTACTCAGTAATAAAATTAGTCTATTTTTCGGGTTTCTCAACATATGTCCCGCCCAGTTTAATTTTTATGTCCTGTATACTTTTATAGCATAAAATTTGATTAAAAATAAAAATCATATAAAATATAAATAATATAGAAATTTATACAATATTCTTGAAAGTAAACGGGAAAATACATATGAATAATACATTTATAATAATATCTATTCTCAGTTTGTTTAGAGGAAGGGGTATTAAGCACTCTTCATTATAAAGTTCATTAAAAGTGCTCTCGAATCAATGTTCGGATAAGAAGCCCTATAGTGAGTGCGCCTCGCCGCCCTCTCCGCTCTCCGCTCTCCGCTGTCGTCTCTCGTCTCCTGCACTCGACGTACAAAGAAGCGCAGCTGCGAGCTTTTAGTTCCTCACAAAACACTTGGGTTGTTGCCCCTCGCGCCCTCTGCTCGTACAAAACCAGTCGGACGCGTTTCCTTGTCGGGAGGAGGTCGGGACTCGCTGCGGGTGCCTGCGAGTGGGGAGCGAGGGGGGGGGGGCATGCGGTTAGACGACAATCCATTAGATGACGGTTTGCAATTNGGGGGGGGGGGGGGGGGGGGGGGTGCATGCGGTTAGACGACAATCCATTAGATGACGGTTTGCAATTATAATGTCCCCTCGGCTCGACTTGGGAACCTTTTATTTGTATTTGTTTGCTTCTCTGAAGGGCACAACGCGCTGCCTGGTAATGTGCTGCGCTGACGTATGTGTAGTGTACATATATATATATATATAGTACAGGCGTTAGAACTCGTCATGATATCGTAACATACGTAGACAATGAGTTTTTAATATTGAATATTTAAAAGTATGATTAAGTACATCAGTGAGCAGCGCTGTCGGTAGTTACTATTCAAGTAAATTTTTCTGAGCAAATATGAGCATTAGCGTGAACATTTACATTTACATGTAAAAGTGGAACCGGCCGCCTCACCCACCTCCCCCGCCACCCCCGCCAACCCGCGCCGGCCGCGCTCTCCTGTGCGGGGCGGAGTGCTTGTAGTCAGAGATAGAGCAAGGCTGCTGAGGTACAGCCTTTTGTATCATCTTTTTTTATTGAAAAAGTTTTATGACAGTTTTTTTATAACTTATTTTTACAAACAATTATTTTTGTTTAAATGATTATATATTGTATTTAAATAATTGTGTAAGTGTAAATTTAAGTACATCTTTGAATCTAAATCATAAAAGCCGGTGGTCCTAAACGCCTGGAAAAAACCAAATTTTCTTCTCTTTAATAATACTATCTAACTAAAAGGATTCATATATGACAATATTATCAATTTGGATGTAGATAGTTATTATTCTCCTAATCACGATTTTGCTAAGTATTTTCAGATGCACCTAAATTTTTTTAACACCTGTCTATTAAATAAAAACCTAAAGAGTATGTTGTTATTTTTTTGGTCGAGGTGGTAGAATTTAAATAATATTGCAAAATGCCCTACGAACTAAAGATAGTGCTTGCATTACGCGCAACGCGCACGCGCATGAGACCTACACGTCCGGCGAGGACGACGACCCCCGCGGCCCCGCAGCCCCACCGGCCGGCGCCGGGACGCCGCCTCGGGCCTCGGGCTGCATACATTTTAATACAATATCCGCTATTTTATAATAATTTACATGCAAACATGTCGTCTTTACTAGAGCGCAAATGAAGAGTACCTACGCAGTATTACAGAAACAATACGTCATGCTAAGTCAGGTTACGCTCAAGACATTTAAGTAGGAGAGCGGGGTCGCCGGGGTTGTCACTGGCCCCGCAGTACATGACAAATACATGTTACAAAGTAAAAGAACAGGATGCGTTGATAGCGTCCATCATCCCCTCATCCGGTAGACGTACGCTTCTGAGAAATAAAACAATGTTCACTCGTTACTTCTTTTGCAAACATCATGTTAGAAAATGAAATATATATAATTGTTGCAATTTTAAATAATCTGTTCAGGATGTTAAAATAAAACAGCACGCGCGCCTCTCCCGCGCCCCTCCCGCCTGATATAGGAAGTGGAAGGTGGTGGGATGTGAGCTCACCGGCTCGTCATCATCTACTCTCAAATCACGGTAATCGTGACGGTTTTTGCTAGGGAGTGAAGGCTTCACGAGCGATGTGGTCATCGCTTAATTACCTTATACGAGCGTGCCTTGCGTTCGGAGCCCAAGGCCACGTGCGAAGATGCTTTTTATGTTTCTTTTGACTCTTAACATCTCATATTGTGTATGATGTGCTGTGATTGTCTGTGACAATTGTTGCAATGCAATATTAAAGTAGTGTAAATTATATTATTTATATGTATTTTCTCACAGTAATTGTAGTGAATTGTATTAAATCACATTTAGAAGCACCTCGTCCTCGTGAACTGTTTGAATCTTAGCGTTAACTAATGTACATTGTATTATAGTCACTAAACCGATTGAAATAGAGTATGTAATGGTTTATAATATATAGTAATGTTGGGTGCACGCCGCCGTGACCGTTCCGAGTCACTCCACATGAGGTCGGTCGTCTTCTGTCGTTCGCAATTATCCTTGGCTCGTCAGCAGGAAGACGTGTGAGTGGGTTCTTCTAGATAGCTAGCTTCGATTCCTATTTTAGAAAATGGAATATGTAATATTTTTTCTCTACTTAATAGTTCTGCCACTTTACACGCAGCGCCTGCAGAATTCGGCGTTTTCATTGACATTATAAAGTTTTCTTTTACGAAAAGAATATACACCTATCCCCCGATTTACACTGTAGATACGTTCCTGAGAAAAACGTGTAAATCGAAAATTAAAAATTTTCAAGTCAAAATCGTGTAAATCGAAAAGCTTGCAGAAAATGCATAATTTTGCTATTTAACATTTGTGTTTTTTCAATATTTTTAGGTGTACACCACCAACCAGTTGTTTTTGAAATAATTTTTGTAAAATAACGTAAGTAATGATTGGATATTGCAAAAATGCCCAAATCGAATCGAATAATCCAATATCGAAATCAAATCCAAAATAATTAATCGAATATCGAATCGAAAATATTTAATTTAGAACTTCCTCCTTGTTTTAAAAGTCGGTTAAAAATACAAATTTATCACAAACAAATACAGATTTATTATAAGTATAGATATGCATTGCTATATATTTGCAGGCAAACTCGTGCCTTGAGTTCATTCAAATGCTGATAACTTTTTTTTAATGAACCGATTTTGATGAAATAAACTTTAGATGTTAAGTTGAGTTAAAACAAAGCAATTGGTGAGTAGTTGTAGTAGAATAGTTTGAAGTAAATCGGTTCAGTACTTTCTGAGACAATCGTGACCATACATACATACAGACAGACAAGAAACAAAAAAAAAATTTTTGCTTTCTATTATTCTTTATTCAAAATATTTTTACTGTTTTATTATATACAGAGTAGAGAAGAGATACATAGAGCGTCTTCAAAATCGGTTAAATACAACACGACTGTTGAAGATATTCAGGGACCATATTATGTATGTATGAAACGAAGCCTGGCAGCTGCAGCCAGCTCTGGCGTCCACACCCCATCCCTCGTCCCATCACGATGGGACCTGAGTAGGTACAATGTGTGTCCGTCAGTCCCACACGCTGACTTTAAATTGTATTAAATCTATTACGACAACTGCTCTAAGTCGAACTTAGTTGGTAACATAATGTTTACTAACTATATTCTAAAATACTCGGCCTCTGCCCCCACTTCTCACACATAAGGACGTGCTGAGTGAGAAGTTCTAAATTTAAAGATGATAGAAGGATATTTACAGCGGCGCAGCGTGTGACTGAAAACGCGGCGGTCGTGGGTTCCATTCTCACTTGGAGAAAATAATTATTTTCATTTGTTTAATATGGTAACAAGACGATGCGCGGCGTTGACGCGTTGATCCTGCCTCGCTCTGCCTCGCAATACGAAATATTTTGAAAACTGGGCGGACGTGGACAACAAAGTGTATTGACATTAAATTTTATCTCTCTATAGTCGGAATAAAGTGTGAAGCTACAAAATATATTTAAAAAATGTAAGTGAACGGTAGCAACATGTCCAAGTCTTATAAAAGGTGTCGGCTCTCCGGACGCGTCCTAGTCGTCCGAGTACAGACTCGTCGTGTGCAACGTGAACTGTTGAATATGAATATATTCGTTTCGTTGAATTCTCGTATAACACATTCGCAATGACCTCTTACACAATTCGTTCTAAATATTGTAAATGAATCCAAAATCAATATTGATTTTAAGGCAATTTGTTATAATGCGGATGACGCAAGCGCTCAGTCGGCCACGACGCGGGAGAGATTACTAATAGAATACAATTAAACAGTTCTGTAACAATTCTCCTAGTAATTGTCCCAGCAGCAGCAGGCAGCAGGCGCGGCCTCCTGTTGCAGCAGACGGCCCCCCTACATTTGAGGCACATCCTCACAGATAATGATATAAAGCTGCTAGTATTAGCGCATTAAAAAGTTAAATATTGGCAATGAGACGTCGCCAACTCTGACAGCGTGTCACTGTCACTTCGCGGTCATGTACACTTTGTAGAGGAATACGATTATTTTGTTAGACTCTTAGGTTTGGTCAAATTTTGTCTAAATTTTAAAATTGAGTGATTTTATAATAGAGCTCAGGAAAATATTTCAGTGTTATGAAGCTATAATGAGAACTATATCGTTAAATTGTGAAGATGAACATAATATGTACGTACGTGTGACGACGAAAAGGGCATTATGATATAACCACATGTGCCCTGTGCACTGTGCGCTGTGCCCTGTGCCCTGTGCGCCGCGCCCTGTGCGTCGTGCCCTGTGTCCTGTGCGCTGCACTCTGACAATTGCTACTTTTGGTAGCTCCAAATCAAAAATCGTGCACCCATGCATACTATGTAAACATTACTTTTTGTATGTCGAGTAGGTACTTTTTAAGACATATTTTAAATGATGCTAATGTTAGTTTATTTGTCGCGTTGCAGGCCATGCGGGGGTGGTGCGCGCGGTGGAGCGGGTCGGGGCGCGCGCGGCTACGCTGGCTGGCGGCGCTGGTGTGCTGGGGCGCG
>JAKRZM010000304.1:0-40485 GCA_036379175.1 Heliconius cydno galanthus
TATTCAATATACTGAATTACTTAACTTTGGTACCATAATTGCGTAATTCTTATAATATAACACCAGGTTCCAGGGTAAAATAACACCAGGTTCCAAGGTTCCCTCTGCCTACCATGCTGTGTGCGGGATACAACGTGAAGATGATTTGCAAAGATAAATAAATAATTAATTTTAAACCTACACTGAATAGAAGCTATCCAATCTAACGAATTCAAACAATGGCTTCCACTATAGTAGAACTATTAAAGGCATCTATTACAAGCTCCCAGCCACAAATCACAACCTAAATGTTATTGTGAACAGGGTTGTATACTGGGGGGAGGTTTCGCTATAGCAACACCACGTGATTGGTAGGGTTAAGCGTTAACAGCTATTAGAGGTGGATGGGTGTGCAGATTATATCTAGAATTACTTAGGAGATATTGTACGTGTCAATCAGTGTTTGAATTAGTTTTTTTTATTGATATTAATTTGTAATTTGTATTGTACGATTATGGGGTAAACGAAAAGAAGATAGTGACAAAACACTATGATTTAGATATGGTAAAATTTACATAATATACCGTTGATATCCACATATACCAGCTACAACCATAAAAAAATGGCAATAGTAGCAATTCCCATCCGTTACAGTGTATGGTAATTTGAAATGTTTACAGCTTTTAAGTTTTATTATGCCATATAACGAACGTAACACCAAGAACGTACACCAACGTAAGTAACACCAAATTTTTTATCGAAATATTGTAAAAAAATATATTTTATTTCTATAAAAAAATATTTATTTCGTCATTAGGATTTATTCAAAAAAATATCAAAGAAATCTTACCTTATCTAGAAGATAAAAGGAGAGCCTTACGTCTATACATCTGTCCTTTTATTTCTAAAGAAGGCATGTTTAGCAAAATTAAATTAATTAAATAAGTCAACGCAATTAAAAAATACGGTTGATAAGTCCAGTTTCAACATATATTCTATGAAGTTCGTAATTAAAACTCATAGGGTACTTACTCCCTGCCAGTCCCTCATGAAAATTGGCAAGAACTGACAGTACATATAAAAAAATCCTAAAATTGCTAATTTTTAAGAGTTTAACGGGAATAATTGTTAAAAATTTATGCTTGCAGCTAATTTCATGTATTTTGTCAAATTTTATAAGTTATACTTCCCGTTAATCAATTATCATGAAATTAGTTCGGAACCTTCAGTATACGAGTCCAACTCGCGATTGCGTTTCTCTTCGTTCTTTACGTTAGCTTTAGGCATCTATAAGAGATTTTGTGAGAATTTATTTTGATGAAATGTATTTTTTTTTATTTCACGCTGTATTCCGCAGTTTTATTTTGAGATTTTATTTTCTCGAGTGGGAGTGGATCCCACAACCTGCCGCACGGTTGTGCCCCGGCGCCACGGCTGGCCCCATAGTAATATTATTTCTAGAAAACATTTATTCCATTCAAAATTATTTTGTTCTTTTGAGAACGACAAGCATAAAATAAAATTGTCCAACAGGTATTACGGTAATAAAATCTGAATATAAAAACAAAAAAATGTTACTGATATTTCTAGTTTTTAAGATCAAGTATTGACTTGTATTTATGTATAAGCAATTCTATAAATATTTTGTTACATCCAGCGGTAAACGGAGTGTCTATTCTCTGCCTACCCTGCCTACGGAGAAAATGGTGAAGTTCAAGTAATTGCACATTACCCTGCGATTGTGGCGGATCTTAACCTCGCACTTTGTCTTTGAGTGAAAAAACTAAATAAATGCAAATATTTCATGGCCATTCGATTCCCACTCCAGAAAATAAAATATTTAATATCTTCATTTCTTTGCTCTGGTGTCGAGGAAAAATCGCGGCGTTGAGTTCTGCCACTTAATACGCAATGCCTACAGAATTCGGCGGAAAATGGGTGTCATTTCTTGTTATGGTAGATAGAAATATGAAATAATTTAATTTGTCAAACAAGGTCCCACAACACTCCGAAGGCTTGCAAAGATTAAATAATTTTAAAAATATATTTTTTTAATTAATAGTATTTTTTCCTTTATTTATTTCATTCCCAGAATTCTGAATCGACTTCAGAGACCGTGGAGGCGCAGCTACAGGATCTGACTTTACAAGTCATTCATGGTTTCGAATCCCACTCGGGGCAATGATTGCATTTGGTTTATATTTATTTCCTTAGTTCAGTAGACGAAGCAAGGCGAGTTGGTGTCCACCCAACACGCATGAAAATCTGCAGAAAGTAGGGAACGAAGTGTTTAGACATAGGTTAGGCTTATCCTGTGCGGGATAAAGCGTGTAAGGATTTTATCCTATTATTCATTTACACATCCGTTTAGCATTTACTAAAACAAGGATAAGGGAACTACCATTTAGGCCAGGGATCAAGCGGGGGTGAAGCCGGTGGGAAGGAGACCAGCGTTAGTCGAATGTCGGCGCGTCAAAGGGGAGGACGTGTAAAGCTCGAGGAAGCTTTGGTACAGAATTTACGTTTTACGTGTTCGTGTTTGTGCTGTGTTTGAATTGTGTTTTTGTGATTTTTTACTGTTATCAAGGTAATTTTTTTGATATTTTCTTTTGTATGAAAATTAGGTCTTTTTGGGTAAGTTTTGGTTGGGGGTAATTAAAAGTTTGTGTGGATAAGCTTTTGCAATTGGGTTTTAATGAGGAATTTTTTAGCTTGACATATTTTTAAAAATATAATTAAGGAAATAAAATTTGTATTCTTAGTTTAGTGGAAATCAATCAATAGTGCAATATGTATAGTCCTTTTAAATGTTTATTGTAAGAAGATTTGAGTAATTTGCTTAATATATTAATGTTTATTTCCTGAAATAAAGTAGTGTATAGTTATAACTTATTTTTTCTTTAATTATTATTCGTAAAGTTTTCCACTTAAGACGTTTCAGGTATTTTTGTGCATAAAATTTAACCCGAGTGTACGAGTATGTATGCAATAGAGCAGATATAGCAAATATTTATTAATAAAACTTTTTTTTTCAACCAAATTAAAACATCATTATTACACAAAATATATTTTTTCACGTTGTACAATTATTAATTTAATAAATATGAACTAAATTTGTATTTTAAATAATATATTTCTTAAAAAGTATATCAAAGAATTAGCGACGGCGGAATTGACGATACTAAAATTGACACTTATTAAAAAACTTACTTATCTTTAAGGTTTCTCCAATTTTGTATAAGATCTTATCTATATTAATAAAAGTATTGGTCTCTATATATATTTAATGTAAATTACAATTCAAGTTCTAATAAAATATGTAGTTTAGAAGATATCAGTTGTTCAATATCAGGCGTAACCATCAAAGGCATTTAAATGAGACTCGGTTTTCTACAATCTGTGATAAGTTTAATAGAAAAATATGTGCTTATTAAAATAGGGCTTTGAGATTGCTAATTTTAAAGGTTCCGTAACCAAAGGGTAAAACGGGAACCTATTACTAAGACTTTCTTGTCTGTCTGTCTGTGTTTGTCATCATACTGTATCTCTTTGATTTTGTTGTTGCGGCAATTGTAAATTTGCAACAATATTGATTATTTTATGTAGTTTCATTGTCATCAGAAGTGAAGTCATAATTCAAATTTCAGTTCAATCGGACACTAGGAAATGAAATGGAATGTTTTAACACTAGATTCTCTCTGCCTTTGAAATTGAGTTTGCATGATTCACATAAACTAACACACATTGATAATAATACGACAAGTTAAATAAAAGCTTGTGAAAAGGTACTAGATGTACTTTTTCTCATATCAGGGTAGCGAAAGAGAACCTAGTGGTAAAACATTTCGTTCCACATTTTTTATTATTTCTATTAGATTATGGACGTGGGTTCACATGTAAAAATCAGTTTATTATAGTAAAAATATTTAAATGATTTAATAAACATAGTAAAGAACAGTATTTCCCTAAAAATAATATTTTCAAATAATTTCACGTTTGAAATATTTTAGTTTTACATATAACACAGTTGAAAGGCATTAATTAATTTCGTGCAGTACTTTTATGCAAAAGATACATTAATATGGCTGGATTTACTTTAGTAGAGTAGAATATTAAATTAAAATTTATACTAGCTTGTGGCCCTGGATTTGACCATACTATTTGTTCATTTTAGAGAGATTATTTTTAACATGTTTAAAGTGTTATTCTATAAAGAAATAAAAAAAAATACTTCTTTAGAAAACGTTTAATAATTTGACTGCTGATACCATTAAAGTTGTAAATTTTTAGCATTAACCCATTTCATTATCTAAATTTAATAAAAGTCATCTTTTAAATATATAAATTGTAATTATTGCTTCCGTTGTAAATAAATATTAACATTTATTATTAATTTCAAATTTTCGTATTTTATCTCTACGCTTAATAATGTTTTTATTATGCGTTATATTATATTAATTACATAAAAAGACGACATTGAGGCCATCGTGTCATAGAGACACAAGGTTCTGACTGTAACGTGACGGTTGAGGGTTCGATTCCCACTCGAGGGAATAAATTATTATTTATTAATATTTTAATTTCTTCGCTCTGGATCGCCTAGATATGAAAATCATATACAATAGTACCATCGCTATCAGCCAGGTACTTATATCTAAACACCCTACAGTTACTTCCTACGCATATAAGTTAGATCCAATATTCTTTAATATGCCTCTAACATAAAATTATATATATATAAGAACCAATTAACTCAAGTAGCGTGGGCGTTTGTTTGCTATCAGCAAATAGTAAAAACTAAATAAATAGCCCTTCATGTTCTATTTACTTACTTATATTATTTATTATTATTTTATTCATAATGTATGTTTCTTAGGTATGAAAAAAGATATAGATATAAGTAGAGACCTTCGTGCTGCAGTGGGAAAACCTTTTATTGCAAATGCGATGGTTATGGGTTCACATTTGACAAATAAATATTAACAATTGATGTTAATTTTGAAAAGTCAATATTAATTACAATTTGTCCAATTTAGATTTGGGAAATTGAATTATTTTCATTTCCCGGCCTTGGTAGATAAAGTTCTGTATACACGTGATGCCTCGAATGTGGATAGTGAGAGGAGAACAGAGTGTCTTAAAACAAACGATGCCTTTTGTCTTTTTTTATGGAAAATACCCTTTTATGGAGAATAGAGGGTAAACTTGCGTACGCATCATCTGATGGTAAGTGCTGACCGCTGCCCACGACCTTTGTAACACTAGAGGCGCTCGCAAAAATATATTCTTTCATACATATATATGATATTTACAATAAAACTAATTTAATTATTTATTATTATGGGAAACATATATTGCTATACTTACGTATATTAGTTTAACAATCATCAATCTTGTATTACGGCGTTGTGATTTAAATCGTGTTTAATGAAGACAAATCGTTGGGTTTCTTTATCTTCACGCAATCCTGCGTATAGTAAATAATGTATTGAGAAATGTTTTTTTAGTACTTTATATTTCCTTAGAGACTTAAAATAGACTATAAATACTTAGAGTAATATTGTAGAGTGGGCAGAGATAACTCAGTGTCGACACACTCCGCTCTCCACTTTCCATTAAAATTCGATAATGCTTGCTGAACAGCGGAAGGATTGATATATTTCATATATATAGTAGGTTTGTCTTGGTAAAATACCTACTATTTGCAACCTACCTATAAGTAACGGCTGCTGTATTGTTTTGTTATATTGCTATACTAGCGAACGCGCGCAGCTTCGCCTGCTTATTTGCTCCCTTAGGGGTAAATTCTAATGTACCATGAAACACATGCTCAATTAAATATTTTTAAGAGTCTAAATTTAAAATTTTATAAAAATCGGTGGCGAATTAAAGATTTTTCCATACAAANAAATAGTAAAAACTAAATAAATAGCCCTTCATGTTCTATTTACTTACTTATATTATTTATTATTATTTTATTCGTAATGTGTGTTTCTTAGATATGAAAAAAGATATAGATATAAGTAGAGACCTTCGTGGGGCAGTGGGAAAACCTTTAATTGTAAATGCGATGATTATGGGTTCACATTTGGGATAGAATTGGGCATATTTTAATTACAATTGACAAATAAATATTATTATATAAAATAATTGATGTTTTCAAAATTAAAAGTCAATGTTAATTACAATTTGTCGTTCAGATTTGGGAAATTGAATTATTTTCATTTCCCGGCCTTGTAGATAAAGTCCCGTCGTACATACGCGATGCCTCGGCCCACCGAGGCCGTGCCTTCTGTCTTTTTATAGAAAATAGAGGGTAAACTCGCGTACGCGTCATCTGATGGTAAGTGCTGACTGCTGCCCACGACCTTTGTAACACTAGAGGCGCTCCAGGCCGCCTGCCTTGTAATAAAGTATGAAGCTAAAAAATATATTCTTTCATACATATATATGATTCTTATAATAAAACTAATTTGATTATTTCTTATTTCGGGAAACATATATTGCTATACTTACGTATATTAGTTTAACAATCATCAATCTTGTATTACGGCGTTGTGATTTAAATCGTTTTTAATGAAGACAAATCGTTGGGTTTCTTTATCTTCACGCAATCCTGCGTATAGTAAATAATGTATTGAGAAATGTTTTTTTTAGTACTTTATATTTCCTTAGAGGCCTAGAATAGAGTATAAATACTGAGAATAATATTGTAGAGTGGGCAGAGATAACTCAGTGTCAACACACTCTGCTCTCCACTTTCCATTAAAATTCGATAATGCTTGCTGAACAGCGGAAGGATTGATATATTTCATATATAGTAGGTTTGTCTTGGTAAAATATCTTCTATTTGCAACCTACCTATAAATAACGGTTGTCTCATTATTTGTTTTGTTATATTGCTATATTACAGATGAAAATTCATACCCTTTGTGGGAATCGAATTCACAACCTGTGTAGAACAATTTAAACTACTTGACCATTACCACCAACCACTAATTTGCTTGTTTTTGTAATCTTTTGTCTAAAACACTTCAACTAGAACTGACTAGTTATCGAGATGTACATTATTTATAAGAGACGTGGCGTGACGGTTTTATCTTGAAACCAGATCGAGCTATTAAGGGGGTACCAAGGCCTAAAATTAATCGAGGCCGTACGGAAAATCGTACAGATATCTTTTAATTTTTGTAAGGCTAAACGCTTGAAGCTTCGCTATCTAGAAAGTAGTGGAAAAAAATGAACAGAAAGTAGAAAACGGAGTGTCTTAATGATCATGTATTAGATTTTCTTTGCTTACCCTACTAAGTAGAAAAGAGCATGGAATAAAATACTCTTATTACCCCTACGTCATACATAAATATTTCCCGATTGCTGTAGTATCGAAATCCCAGTTTATTTAGTGCTCAAGATGATACTAGATGGCGCTATATTACAAGGGTAGAGTCGGTAGTGTGTATAAAAACGATCAAGTTTAATAGAAAAGTAATTACATTACATTTACATTGTAAAGTCAGAAATATTAATATTCAGTAATTTCGTTATAATAAATTTAATTATATTTTAAAATATTTGAAATATAATTTTAATTGTATTTAATCTCTAAACATAGTTGCATATTTTTCACAATCGGAGTATTGTGTTTTAGTAAGTGTTGTATTTACATATACATCTCATATTTCTAAGTGGAAAAAAAATACATAATAATTTAAATCTTTTCTTGTAAAGATCTCAGATATCTAACAGATTCTATTACATATTGTTCTTTGATTTCTCGAAAAGGTAGCAATTCAGGATTTCTCGAGAATTTGTTTTAGCGCTCTCTAGTTCGTAATATATTCTATAGTAATAAAGAAAAACTGTAGTTTACCTTTAATAATCTAAGATGCAGATTTTTTGTGATACTTTTAATATAACTTGTATCTCGTATCACAAAAAAAAGTAAAAATATAGAAATATATAACAAAGTAGCAGCTCCTTTTACAAGTACAAACGTTTTTTTTAAAAGCATGCACTTAGCAACGCATCTGAAGTTTATGATGGAAATTCTTTATATCTGATGGAAATGGGCCACACGTCAATCACTCTATACGGGTGTTATCATAAATCAGACATGGTTCTAAGGTGTCTTACAAACTGAGCTTTTTGTAAGAGATAAATTTCTATTTCTTAATTTTCTATTTGTATTTTGTTTGGCGGTTATATACGGGGAATGTTTATATATACAATAATAAAAAAATCTATTAAAAACTCCGTCATCTTTTCGCTTAATTTTGAGATATCTGTTTAGCGGCGGAACTCTATCCTGTATAGTATCTACCATATGTATAGAATATACATATTTATAATCTAAAAGCCCCTTCTTTACCTAACTATCCATTATTTTAGTACAAAATAACGTTTTTTATTATTATTTTTTGACACTTTCCTAAAAATATCCTATCTAGTTGACCTAATTAAAAAAATGATAGCGCTCCGTTTGAGCAAGCCCTATATTTCTACCAAATTTCTAACATTAATGATTTGGAATTACGTAACTTTTTAGTTTAGAACTCGTAAGTACTGTTTGTATGTTTTATAGGGCAATACTTGTAAAAGTTTATTGCGGTTGATATATTTTATTGTTGCATCGTTACAATGAACATTATTTGTTTATATACGAGTACATACTTTTATATGACTGTGCCTGTTATATTTATGTCATACTGGAGATGAATATTATAGTATTATGGTCGCTTCGCTCTCATAATTTCGATATTTTTCGTTTCTTAAATACCAATAGAATCTAATAATGCTCTGTTATTTTAGCTTCATGCTCTATCCTTAGATGGGTAGCACCAAAAGAAAACGAATCGTCAAACGCTACTATCTCTACACTCTTTCCTCGTCCACTCACATCCAACTCTTCATACATGCCTTTTTGAGGGTCCTCATGTTTCCTATTTGATCTTCCCCAAATATCATTCATATCGAAATTATGTTCTTGAAGGTCGATCGAATAACTAGGCCCCCTCAAACTTCCCATAAGTGAGGGGAACCGATGGAAGATCTTTGAAATCATTCAATTTCATTTGTTGTTCTCAACTTAACGGGTGGCCTATTACGCTGAACATCTTCTATTACAATACTAAGAGAATACCAAAATTTATACGTTTTTATAATTAAAAATCTCATAAACCAATAATTACTATTACGAGGAACGGGAAGTCCAATTAAGCTAAGCTTAATTAAAGACGTTATTAAAATTTTTCTCCTTATTTAGATTGGAGCTAAATAAAAGTAAACGGAAAAAGGTAACTGTTGTAAATCTATGTAGGTTGAGAATTCTAGTTATTGGTAGTTAAAATACAACCAGTGGAGAATCCAAGGTATGGTAGGCAGATAAATGACAAAAAATGTATATCCAGAAAAGTCAGTAATAATTTTATTAAAATTGGTCTTTTGGTTTAGAAATTTTAACGGAAGAATATGCTTAAAAATCTTTTCGCCAATTAGTAAGGAAAAGTACGGAAATTAAAAAATAATAATCAAAAATAAATAAATATCCTAACATACGTGTATGACCAATTATATGCCCAACTCATAACCTTCTTTATTTCAAATCAGTTAAAAAAAATTAAAGTAATCTAATACTATCTTTTTAATTACTGCAAATAAAAACTAAGCAAGATTTGAGGTTGAGGATTTTGCATTTCCATCTAAAGCTCTCTACATTCACGTAAATAAAAGGTGTGAAATAAATAAATCGCGCCGTGAATAGGGATGTTAACTGTAGAACAAAGGTTCCTTTAGACTGAATTAATGAACCTATTGACGCTGTTCAACTTTAATAGACGCTCTAAACTAGTTCACTGGGAATTGGTGTGTCGAAGAAAATTTTCGTAGTAAAATTTTTAACTTCTCTTTTATAATGAGTTCGATTTTATAATAGTCGTTATATAAAATTATATTATTTATTCGTGGCGCAGGAAAACAAGCATGTGACTGTATAAGCGACGGGTCGTGGGTGCGATTGCCACTCGAGGTAATTAATTTAATGTTTCCATTTTCTGGTTTAGGTTCAGTTCCCCCAAGTGGGCAACGGGAATGTTTGAATGGGAACAGCGTGTTTTAACACTAGGATCCTAGATTGAGATAAAAACAATATAAAAATTAGTTATGTGATGATTAACCATTTGTTAGATAACGAGCGATTGGTTATAATTCAAGTATGAGATCCTCGTGGCACAGCGTCTTACCTACCGTGAAAACGACAGTTGTGAGTTCGATATCCACTTGCGATAATGAACATATATATTTTTTTTCATTGTGGCAATTCAATAAAGCGTATTGGTTTCTGCTACTCAACATGTAATGTCTCTCTTGAGCAAAAAGTAGGGAATAGAGTGTTTTAACACTAGGTTCCCTCTGTCTACCCAACCATAAACAGGATAAGGTAAGAAAAGGAAACAAACTAGCGACCACCTACACAGCAAATAAAACCACATAAGCTTACTGGTTAAAACCATTTCAAATGTAATTACACTTCAAACATAACGATTACAAATCGGAAGCGTATCTTATTAAACGATTACTAGCATTAGACCGTGGATTGAAGGAAGAAATTACTTCGCCCTGGGGGGAGATAAGCCCAGGAAATAGCGTAGTGATAAGATAAGGAAAGCAAACAGTGCGTGGGTTCGACGGTGGTAGGTTTCTTAGACAAAGCTTTCTTTATTCTGGGTGATAAGTTTCACACTTGCTTTGTTATTGTGTTCCTTGTTAGTTTTATTAAAATCGATACAGCATTTTATGAGGAAATCTTAATGTAAACACGATTATTGTTGATTCGATATCTTGTAATTAGTAAGGAATTAAATATTTATGTTGCAATAGAAGTAGTAGTTAGTTATATTATTTTAATATCTTCACTCTGGTAACAAGAGTTTCAGGAGTTCCGCTATACGTAAAATCTCGGATATTGGGGATAGGTGGTGAAAAGTGTATCTTAGATAATACTAGGTTCCCTCTGCCTACCCTGAAAAAAAATAACTAAAATTGCAGCGTTAAGTTCCGTTTACCGCCACGCAAAATCAAAAATAACTTAGGTTCCTTCTTCCTATTTAAGTCTCTATTTGTATCTCGAATAATATCTCTGGAACTACACCATTAATACGCAAACTAAAGTCATAGTAACTAATTAGTTTATAAACGGTAGTACATTAAGTATTAAGTTATTTGAAACGTAACTTTATCAGTTAAGTTAGTATAGGCTTGTCGTTACGGTAGCACCTGTCGTTTGTTTGTTGTTATAGTTAACTATAGAAGGAACGTTGAAATAAGATTAGATATACCTTATACTAGTATTTATCTGCGGCTTCGCCGGCGTGGTAATATATTAATAATGAAAAGTTTTGAATGAGGCCCTTGGAAGTTCTCAAGGTATCTCATTTTTGCAATATTTTTTTTAGTTTTGATGGACAGAAAGATATTTAGAAATTGACTAAAAAAATGGTTTAAATTTGAGTTTTGATTTTCAGTGAGACGGGAAAACGAAATTAATTTGAATTAGTGAAACAAAGATCCCTTAGGAGGGATTTTATTAGCAGCCGCAAATTTTATATATATACGTACTTACGTATTAACTACACAACAATGACATTACTTATTTTTAGTAATATACATTTTATTGTTACAAAATTCTACAAAGCATAAGATAGAGAAAAGTTAAGATAGAGAATGTAATAAAAAGATAGAGAATCTTTTTATCACTTAACAAGATATATATTGTATCCACTATATCTGAAACATAAAAAGATAGCATCTATAACATATAATACAATTTACCAATTTTCTTTCTCACAAAAGGATAGTCGTATGGAAAAATCTTATGTACAACCTAAAATAGAATACGAGGGAAAGGACAAATGCCAAACTTTCCACATCACGGCAGCCGAAAGTTACGACGGTTGTTTATCATTGGACAAAATAAATATGTCGATGTGAATTTCATTTTTATAATATTTTAAATAATATATTGTATACTAAGGCTATCGTGGCGCATGGGCAGCATGGTTGTGGATTCGATTCCCACTCAGGGAAATGACATATTTAACATCTTCAAGTCCTCGCTCTGGTTAGGAGACATGACGCGCTGTTAAGTTCTGCCAATTAACACGCATCGCCTTCAGAATTCGGAAGAAAGTGTGGAACGGACGTGCCTTAATAGGAAAGTAGTGACTTAGCATTAGGTTCCCAGGTTCTCTCTGCCTACCCCGCTATTTGCGGATTGCAGCGTGAAAAGCGAATTGCGATGTTTATTTATATTCAGCAAATATTTTAACATCAAGATTCTCTTTTTCCATTTTGGAATTATTTAAATATTTTACATTACAACGGAAAATATTAAATGACAAATATTCTGTTATCCTATCGTCTTTATTTCGTAAAAACAACTCCGGTCGTCTACAAATATCAAAATTCTCGTATAAAATTTGAATATCTTATTCTATAATAACGAATAGAATTATCATTGCAGTCATTTCTTGTGTAAAGCAAAATTTATATTGAAAAAAAAAAGAAAAACTATAACAGAATAGGCAGATTCTTTAGCCGCTAGCTCTAAGCGGAGCTAAACGCCGTACTTAGTCTTGCTATACCGCAGAAATAAAAAATCAAATATAATCAAAACAATACAAAAATATTATAAAACAAAATTAATCTAATAATAATATAAGGGTATGTATGTACGTATCATTTATTTGTACGACAATGTACTCAAGGAGCGAGGAAAGTGGATGTTACGTAAGATACTTTCCGATTTCGCTTTAGTTATTTTATTCTGTGGAAGAAAAACGTTTATGTAATGTTTTATCAACTTATACGAATGTAAGATGTTTTACACAGATAGTTACTTTGTATAGAGATAGCCAGTTCGGCTTCCGGTTGAGGACCTTTTTTTTTTCAGCTTAACGCTATATCGTACATATAGTAAAGATAACCTAGTGTCAATACTGTCCGTACTCTCCAGAATTTAAGACATTGTATGTTGAGTTGCGTAACTCAACGCCGCATATTATCTATCTAAAGCAGTAAAATGAAATTAATTCATTAGGTAAAATCTGACTACAATCAGATGTAATTGCTGTCTATGTATCACACCTTTACAGTACTCGCTACTTTCATGAGTAGAGAGCGAAGAAGAGAGGAGAAAAGGAGTGTTTGATCACTATTTTCTCTCAATAATTATATTTTATTATTTGAATTTATTCTATACTACTTTTGAAAGAATCATAGTTTTTTTTCCACCCTTTACACAATGCGGTAAGAAACTTTCTACGAGTTGAAATGAAATAAAAACATTCGATAAAGCTTTAAAACTTTTAACTGCTGAACTTAATTAAGAGCTGGTAAAGGAATCGAGGCCATTTAATTGTGTTCTACCCATTAACTTTATATTGAATTAAAAAAAAACAACTTCACGCTACAGCGTGCTACAGTGTATCCTGCACACAGAAGAGTAGGCAAGGGGAACCTAGTGGTATTAACGCCGTGATTTGCAACACCAGAGCGAAGAAATGAAAATATAAATGTATAAATTTGTTTAAATATACCTATTTAATTTCCTTCTGTGGGGATCGAACCTACAACCAGACACCAGGTGGTTTTGAATTTGATCCTCACTTATCAGGACAGCGTGCATTTTCTCCCAATTACGTTAACTAACTAATAATCAAGTGAGTGATGATGAATTGTGGCCACTCGGAGAAATGACATATATATGTTTAAAATTTTAATTTCTTCGCTGTGGTAGAGGCAAATCGTGGCTTTACGTAGAATGCTAGGAGGTAGAACACTCCATTCTGCACTCTCCGTCCTTTTTGAATACGCGTATGTTTTATACATATTAAGAATTAACACTTTTCAAATAGGATTGATTCCATAATAATTTTCAATTCGGAAATATGAATAATGTATCAATATTTATTGTTTTTTTTTTTCAAATATATAAGTCAGTTACCTAGATGTATAATACCAAAAACTAATGGAATATTATAATTGTTCAATAAACATATGTGTTATTTTAAACATAAATCTTAGTTATTGACAAATTACTATAAATTTGATGCTAAATTCGTATTGGAAGACGCAAGGGACTAATCTATTTTAGAGAACGCTATTTACAATAATATCCATATGGGAAATGAATATTATTAACATATGAATCTACATTATTACTATACAGTTTGTTGGATTGAACGCGATAATCTCAGGAACTCGAGGTTTGTATTCAGAAATCACCTTTTTCAATTACACAAAAAACTAAGTAAAGCTACCAAGAAATTATATAAATTAGTAATTATTCTGGTTTTTTTTTAATATACTACAGTTATTTCATATTAAGTCAATAGAAATTTTATTTCCAAAAGAAATAAAATCATCTTTGTCTTATCTACTAAGAAAAGAGAGTCACTAGATTTAATTAAAAAAACTACAGTATTCAAATATTTAATTAACGCTTCCCAAGAATTCTTCACTTTTAAAATTATTAAAAAAAGATTAAGTAAGCTCAAAGTTTTGTAGGTCGAGGTCGAAATGGAAACAGTATAGAGTATAAATTTATTTTCATAATAGCTTAATTTAAAAGCTGTATAAGTTTTAATTAAAAATATTGTATTTCATACAATAATGTGTTGTGTTTTTAAATGAGAGTCCGACATGTTCGCGTTGTGGAAGAATACTGTGCATTTTTAACAAGCGAAGTTGGAATACGTTTGGATTAATAGATTTTTTCTTAATTAGTGTAGTTTTTATAGTGGTATATCATTTTTGAGCTGTCGTGGCGTGGTGGTGTCGTGGTGGTAGTGGGTTCATCTATTTGCTTATTTTTTTTAAAAAAATAAAATTTATATACATTAGTAAATCATTCTCTCTCTCTGGTAGGAGGTATTTACTATAATACTTTTATAACGTAGTATCATGAATCAATTTCCCTAAGTGGGGGATCAAACAAACGACTATTAGTATTTTTTAATGAGTATTCGCCCACTATTCTACCACTCATATGATCTCAATAGAACAATAAAATTTTCATAAATAACAAAAAAATCCTTACCCAATCCTTTACTGCAATATAAAACGATTATACGAATATTATAACGAATATTTATTTTTCTTAAAATATTTCAGAATCTATCTATTCTATTTATTTTTACCACTCGTTTGGAAATCATGACAAAACAAAAATGTTGCTTCAATTATATACTTTTCTTCTAAGTAGTGGGCGTAGCGCCCCAATTTGTCATACATAGGTCGCTAGCGCCTATCGATCATACTAAGAGGCATAGTTATAAGAAGCACTTAGAAATATTTAACAAATTTAAAATTCTATACCTAAGGTTTTTCCTTTTTTTTATTTACATAATAATTCAGTATCGAGGTCTGTCGTGGCACAGGGACTCTAACTTGACAGGTCGTGGGTTCGATTTCCACTCGAGGAAATTAAATATTTTCATACCCTCGCTCTGGTAACGAGGTAAAGCGCGGCGTTTAGTTCCGACACAGAAATATTTTAACACTAGGTTCCCATCTACGCCATGTCAAGGATATAACATGAAGCTAACCACACTTATCTCTAGAAAGTTACACCACATACATGCCAAGTACCATTAATAATTTAATAACATAAATTAAATTTATTGTTTAATAACAACAGTATATTAAATTTAACCTTAATTTGGACATGCGCAAGATTAATGTTAAACACGCCAAGTAGGTTGGAGTTCATTAAAACTTTCCGAATACCGTAAAAGCTTCCTGTAAGACGCTGACAAGTCCTGTTATATGGAAAACTTTACTAAATAATGATTAAAAACATATAAAAGTATATTCGATTTGTCATTACAATAGAGAAAGTAGTGTAAATCTGTAAACGAGGTGGTTATGTATTCGATTCCCAATCAAGGCAATTAATTCTTTCATTTTGCTCTGATAGCAAGACAAAGCGCAGCGTTAAGATCCACTTAATTCGCGAGTGGAAGACAAAATATCTTAAAACTAATCCTATTCTGTCTATCTTTCTACTCTCTCATATGCAGGGAAAACATTCAAAAATATCCTCAAAATTAGTGGGCAGAGATTTATTCTGGGGGAGCTGCACTTTCGGCTTGAAAAAATATGTTCAAGTATAGAATTATTTTTTGTTACAAAATTATGGGGTGGGCACTGCCTACTTTGTTCCCCCCCTATTTCTACACCCACAATGAAGATGCTGGGCTATTTCCTTAAATACATCTTTGGTATACATATATTAAAATAGCCTCAAGCTGATAAGGGTTGAACTATAGATAACATGTTGTACATACAATATATTGGCTTTGCTCGTATATTGGTTGGACCCTTGTAATAATAACGTTTCTGGGTAAATATTATTGACGACTGAAATTTATTTTAAATATCATTTGTAACAAGAAATATAGTTTAAACAGTAAGTTATTAAAGATTCAGGAATGAAAAGAGAGTGGTTTTTTAAGTTTTTCGCCGTATCTCGTACATAACAGGTTAGGTAGATGAAATTTAGGAACCTAATTTAGGTATAAATAGCAAATACGTTGTTTTGGCTGGATGGTTTTAGTTGGATTAATATTAAAAAATATTAAAAGAAAAGACTACCCCTCCACTGTATAGATATATTATTCTAAGTTGGTGTACTAATAATACCTATTACCTCTACGCCGATATAACAGTCTCATCACGTGACATTTCTCATGACCTTTAAATTAAAAGGTCTATTTGTTAGGTTATTAACTTCGTCCATAAATAATATATTTTCATGAGGTCGATAAAAAGGGAATTTCTGTGTTGATTTGTAATTAACTAAAACTAATTTGACGTCAATTACACCTTATTTCAAAACTACTAAACCTACTTTTAAATTTGTGTAATAGTAGAGAAATGTAAATCATGAATTCCCCTCGTGCACATTGAAGCTACTATCTCTTTTACAGTTCTACGCTGTTCCACTGCACTATTGGGGCCTTTAACAAATAATGAATCTACAAATACTTCTTACACTATTTCAGTATTATATAAGGATTATATGAGATACAAAGGGACGCAAAGCTTCATAGGTCAGGTGGGATTGAGTTTTAGATTATACGAGTTCTTGAAACGTCCATCTAAGAACGGACCGTGTTAGGATTACAGAATGTAATTGAAAATTAAGACCTGTTAGAGTATCTCATCATTTTGTTTACAGAAAATTGAATTAATTTACCTACTTTTGTATTTCTAATTAAAGAGTTAGTTGTTTTTTTTGTAGTGTTGTATATTTACTAAATATTGAATGTACACGTAATGTTTGTGGGTTGGATTATCAATAACGCCGACGAAATATTTTTATTTTTTTTGTTCTGCTACGACGAAAAGCAAGCAGCGTTTAGTTCCGCTCAATACGCAATGTTTCAAAAATAAAGCGGAAAGTGGAGAAAAAAGCATCTCAAAACTAGATTGCTATACAGATATGGCATACAGTGTGAAACTGAAGACAAATATTTATTAGTAGGTTCTCTTGATTTTCTTTGCTGTGCAAATTCGAATATACTTATTATATTGATAAGAAATATATATTTTCTTAAGTTTTGTCTTTTTTTATATTGATAGACGAAAATAAACAAAAATAACATCAGAAACATTATTATTTTACACACACAAAGAATTGGAAGGATTGCTAAGATAAAAAATTCAATGCGCGTAATGTGGCCCGGTTTATATAGACATGTACGTGTTCTCCTTTCTTACTATACTATATATTTGTAATGGCCGTCTTTCTTGAGAACTTATAAAATGGATTTTCTTACAATTTTTACTATGACTAAAAAAATATATTGAAGTAATTGAAAGATATGATGTTCTCCAGCTAGATGGGGTGACGATATTCGCAAAGTAGCGGGCAGCGGATGCGAAGAGCTGAAGATCGAGCTCAGTGGCGTGCCATTGGAGAGGCCTATGTC
Organism: Heliconius cydno galanthus; assembly: GCA_036379175.1. Classification (NCBI taxonomy): domain Eukaryota; kingdom Metazoa; phylum Arthropoda; class Insecta; order Lepidoptera; family Nymphalidae; genus Heliconius; species Heliconius cydno. The sequence goes on from JAKRZM010000304.1 coordinate 17,970, forward strand.
CAGCAGTGGACGAGGACAGGCTGATGATGATGATGATGATGATGAATTAAAAGATTGGTTATATGTTTTAGGCACAATAAACTCAAAAATGGGAAATATAGTGTCTTAACACTAAATTCTCTTTGCCTGCCCTGTAGCAACAAAAATCGTGAATTTACGTTCACTGCATATTAAATACATTACACTTATAATACAATCGTTAAGTAAACAGAGTCATTTAACTAACAAGACTAGAACCCACTACCGCCGTTGAACATTTAACATCCCCCAACCTATCATTATACTGGCTCTTGCACGCAAATTAAATCTTAAGGCATCTCGTAACTAGTAATTTAGGCATCTACATACATTTTACAACACTATAAAATTATCTTTCAAATATGGAGTGAGAGTTATATAAATTCTTTTGAGTTTTTTCTTTTATTTTTTATATATATATATATATATTGATAAAAAAACCAGTGAAGTGTGAGACGGACTTGTCTACCGCGGGTTCCGTATCACGGGAAGTAACCTATCGATTTAGATTACATGGTGAATTTCATACAATACTTATGTACATACATTAATATCAAGAAAACAACTACAACCATCATCTTAATTAGTCAAAGAGTAAAACTTTAATGCAAATAGTTGAAGTGTGTTCCACAAACAAGTTCTAACATGTTAAAATTAATCTATGCTAGACTTAATAAACCATTAAGTCTAGCATAGATTGTGTAAAATAATAATTAATAATAGTCATAAGAAATTAAAAAACTGTTTTAACAATCTTGTTTTTCAGGTATTTTTATTGAAAAATTAATTTTTTGTAAATGTATATTTTTTTCCACATAAAAAAAACGGTTACGTTAAGAACACTTTATTTTCATTAATTCATTAAAAGATGAAAAATTTTACATAAAATTCATTGAAATCTAATGTAATTTTAATAACACTTGAAATAGAATTTTAAATCAGTTACATCATCTTTTAAAGAGATACCTATCACTTTATATTCTACGAGGCCATCGTGCCTCAAAACAAATACAATTTTGCGTTCTTCGCTCGCTGTCTCTAAAAATATAAAAATAAAAATAAAAAGAAACCACTAAAAACAAATTATCTCTTCCCTAGCCATATAAAAAGTAAAAGTAATAAGAAAAAATATTGGAATGTCAGTAACAGTTCGCGTCGAGAACTGCCGGGGGCATTGAATAGTTTAATAACTGTAATCAAACAAACAAGGAGCTAACGTGAGAATGTTGATGCTTCAGAACTTCGCCCACGGTGTAATATACGGTTGTTATACTATAAACCAATTTCTTGTTATAATATCTATGTTTTTTCCTTTTATTTTTTATTTCTACGTTAGGCTATTGTAGATAAATGCGACGATTGTGGGTTTGATTCCTAGTTGGTGGAATTAATTATTTAACATTTTCATTTCCTTGTCTCGACCCTCAAGAATTTAGCGGACTGTGTGGAACGAAAGTATCTTAATGGGAACAGAGTTTCTTAACACTATTTTCCCTCTGCCTGCCCTGCTTTGTGCGGGATACAGCGTGAAGGGAAGTGAATTTGACCACTCAACAAGCAATCTGTCAAATTCGTTTAGAGAATAGAGACTATACTGACTTAACATTACGTTTTTTTGGGAGAAGAAATAGAGTAAATGATTATAGCATTTACTGTAATATTAATTNCTTGTTATAATATCTATGTTTTTTTCTTTTATTTTTTATTTCTCTGTTAGGCTATTGTAGATAAATTCGACGATTGTGGGTTTGATTCCTAGTTGGTGGAATTAATTTTTAACATTTTCATTTCCTTGTCCCGACCCTCAAGAATTTAGCGGACTGTGTGGAACGAAAGTATCTTAATGGAAACAGTGTTTCTTAGCACTATTTTCCCTCTGCCTGCCCTGCTTTGTGCGGGATACAGCGTGAAGGGAAGTGAATTTGACCACTCAACAAGCAATCTGTCAAATTCGTTTAGAGAATAGAGACTATACTGACTTAACATTACGTTTTTTTGGGAGAAGAAATAGAGTAAATGATTATAGCATTTACTGTAATATTAATTCTATAAACTTTTTTGATACTAAAGGAATAAATAGGCTACAAGCAACATAAATATTTGAAAGCGGAATTAAATACAGATGTTACCTGATTTCGAGAACTGCAGCGTGGAGCATTCAGTACTGAACTTTACAAAAAAATTAAATTAAATTAATTAATGAGAGCAACTTGAAAATTTTAAATGGCGTATGGCTGCAGTTAACAAATTAAATAGTATTTCTTTTTCCTTAGGAACCTCTTGCATTAAACAAAGTATTAAGAGAAAAATCTATAATGAAGACACTCTGTTCTCCATTTTACGTCAAATATCGTGATATTTTGTGTTGAATAACGGAACCTAACGCTGTGTTTTTTTAAAATCCAAAGCTTAATGGTGATTTCAGAAACATTACATGATGAGTGGCGATACCTAACACCGTTTATTGTCTAAATTGTCTAAAGTGGTGCAAGGTGTGACTGCAATCGCGACGGTCATGGGTCCGATTTCTACACTAGGCAATATCTCGAAAACTTAGTGTTTTGACACTAGGTTAGCTCTAGCATGCAGGATGCATATCAGATACCGGGGTTGCATATACAACCGTTGCATGACCTGCATTCTCTTTCTGCACCATGATGGCTTCATCAAGATAATTTGTAGCTGATTTTAAATTTAAATATCCATAACTAAATTGAACGTTGCTATTTATGACTGCGCTATTCTGAACGAAATTTCATGCCAAAGTGCCTTTTCATGAGAATATTTTAAGTGAATAATGCTGTGATATGTATGAAGTTATATCCATATTTCATAAATAAGTCTGCTTTAGGAGAACGTATTTTGAATGAACAAGTTCCTTGTGAATTTAATTATTAAAGTAGGTGGGTGTAGGTTCAATTTTTGTATTGTATTTATAGCTTCAAATTTTTGTATTTAACTGGTAAGTTCGCTAAAGAGGAGGAAAACAAAAAATATCTTAAGTTTCTGTAATATTAGGTTTGTAATTTTGTTAATTGTATACAGTGTTCGTTTTACTTAAGAATAAGGATTTTCCTTAAGAATAAGATTTTTCCTTTTATTCCGTTTTTCACTTTACGGAACAATGTTTTTTATAACGGATTCACGCAACTCTGAGCTAAAGAGCCTCTAATGACAAAGCAAGATTCTTATGACAAAATAATCTAGAAATTAAGCAAATTGAAGTCCTTAGGGCGCAGTGGGACCCCGTTATGTGAACGCGACGTTTGTGGAACGGTTCCCAATAGGGGGAGTGAATTATTTTCATTTCCTCGCTCTGAAAAGAAGACAAAAGCGTTGCTTTTAGTTCTATCACCCAATACGCAATGTCTAGAAAATTGATACGTAAAGAACAGAGTGTCTCAACACTTCGCACTTGTTAGTTAGTTAACACAAGGTTCCCTCTGCCTATCCAGCTATATGCGGAATACAGTGTGAAACAAAAAAAATGTCAAGTGCGAGTTAAATTGTAGTTCAACGGGAACCCTAAAAAATCCTAAATCCTAATCCTAAATATTACTAAGTATCCTATGAACCTGCGACCACTGCCATACACCACCGTGCCCCAATAAACTTGTAAATGTATAATTTTACGACAATACGTGTGTTGTAAGTAACGCATTAAAGTGTAGGTTTGACATTTATGTGTTCGATATAGCGTCTTAATCTGTAGAGTCAAGAGAGTGGGTGGTCAGAGTGGGCCTGGATTGGGTTAACTTTAACTTTAAATTATGTTAAAGTTAACTTTTATTATTCTTTTTAAGTGATTGAATTTGAAAAATAAATAGATTAGTTGACGCTATCGTGGTGCGATACCTAGTTGTGTGTTCGTTTCCTTTTTGAGGAAATTATTGTTTTTAAATTGATTTCGTTTTCTCTTCGTCTGTAAAAGGAACGGTTGTAAGGTCGATTTTCAGTCTGAATAAATGGAAATGATTATATTATTTTTATCGTAAAATTTTCCCGCTTTGGTAATGCTAACCAATAAATGAATAAATACTAATGCCTTCAGTGAGGCTTTGCCCACTTGTTTTTAAAGTATATTTAGAGAAAATTGATTAGTTATTTTAGTAACTATTTTCATTTTTCTATAGAAAAATGTTGAGCTATTTCCCATTTATCTAAGTGGGCGGTACACACGTACGGAAAACGCAATTTTTCCCTCGTAAATTCCGATCCCGCAAAAATTTCGGTATAAAATATAGCTTATATGTTGCTTCACAACCCCTTCTGCTAGTCCTATAAAAATCGGTTCAGCTGTTCGGGAGATTAACCCGGGTAAAGGGAAAGACAGATAGATAGGCATACAGAATCAAATTTTAAAATTGCTTGTGAGAAGAAAGAGAAAAAAGAAAAAACAAGTTTATTTTGAAATCACAGACAGATATTTTATTTATATATACATATACATATATATAGATTTGCTTATATTATAACATTATATAAAAAAAACCCATATTATTAAATAATACATATTATTTCTTGTTTCAGATTCTAACATCAGTGTACAATAGCTAGTGTTGCAATGGGAAGATCTGATTGATTGATAGTGATGTTTCAAAAATATCGATAAAATCATTTAAAAAATGTTAAAACAGTGCATTTAAGTGATGTCTGTATGTAAAATTTAAAGTACAAACATGTTTTTGCTTAGGGTGGGTTTTATGTTGAAATTAATTCTTTGTTTAGTGATGTGCAGTGTGAAAAGTCAACAAGAAGTCCTTATTGAGGAATCATGTAAGTAAAATTTAATGAACTATTTATTAATTATTAGAGAGTCGAGGCCAGTCGTGGCTCAGAGGCACAATAGTGTGACTATTTGTTAACTGTTTGATGCGACAGGTTTTGAGTTCAATTCTCACTTCATTTTCATTTCTTCACTCTGGTAAATAGGGGGCGCGGGTTTGAATTCTGCCACTCAATGTCTTAAAAATTCAGCGGAAAACAGGGAACGGAAGTGTTTTAATGAGAATGCACTATCTTAACACTAGGTTCCCAGGTTACTTCTGCCTACCCTGCTATGTGCAAGCGTGAATCTAAGAGAATTTTCAATTAACATACATCTATCTTCTAATATAATTTTAATTCAATTTAAATTAAATTAATTATTTATTTATTACAATACCCGCATCTCATCGTGCCATTTTAATTATCTAAATGAAGTACTTCCACAATATAATTGATGATAGCGCTTATTAAAGTTTACCAAATCCTGTTTCCTTATTTAATAAAATAGTACAGAGGTATTAAGGGGCCATTAGTTCAATTTCATATGTATACATATTTGGTCTAGTGAAAATTATAGTCTTCTATATGTATGAAAAAAGTCGTAAATTTCAAATGTAAATAGTATCTGAATTAGGCGTAAAATGGAAAATGTGAGTTTCTTAACAACATTAGGTTCCCAGGTTCCCTCTGCCTCCCCTTAAAAGAATCTTAAATTAAAAAATAAAACTCGTAACCATATTTTTATTGTTATCGATGTTATGCATGGGTTTTCAAAGAACTAAGCTTAAATATGTTATAGCGAATATTTATAATAAAATTATCTATAGAAATATCAAGAATTTATCCTTTGTGCAGATGGTCATAGAAAAGTAAGCAAAATACTTAAATCTACTTATAGACTTACATAAAACTAAACTAAAAAAAGCGATATTTTTTACGAAATAAAAAGTTTAAAGCTCTTTATTTGGATGAGTAAAATAAAACCTGGTATTTAAAGTTTTAGAAAAATATTTTGTATTGTATGAGATAGGATTATTTATTTGAAAATATATTTGATGCTTCTGAAAATGAAAATATCAAAGGTTGAATATTTCAACACCTCGTCAAAGATGTCAATAGATTTTTTTCTATTTTCACTCGTCTCTTGATATTGCACTGTTTTTATACTTCAATAATCTCAGTGGTAGCATTTTAAAAATGCAAGATTATTTAAAAAAAATGCACTTTGGTATAAATTACTATAAAATATTAGAAAAGATTTTCTTGAATTGAGTTAGAACACCTTTGTTACTTTTTATATAGCTTAATAAGTGTTACATTTTTATTTATTATATATTAATTTTTGTTGTTGTTCAAATAGATAAACTATCATATAAATTGCATTATAGTTGCATTTCATCACCTTGTTTTGCATCTGCTCACTAAGTACTAGACTACCGCCAGGTACCATCTTCCATTAGTTCATTTATTCCATTTATTTTTTAGCAGAACAGAAGAACTGAAAATGTTATAATGGGACCAAAAGGTCCTAACACTAGGTTCCCAGGTTCCATCTATCTACCAGGATGTAGCGTATAGCTAAAAAAATCATATAATGTTCAATGTATAAAATAATAATGTGGTATTTGTAATCACATTTTCAATGTTATCGTGGCTACCATTAAACAAACATTAAATGTATTCAGCATGTTATAATTGTGACCTTGCGGTTACGGTTTTAATAAACAACTCTATTGCATGCAAATATTCATATAAATAATTTTTGTATTTGCAAATAATAAGCCTATTAAAAATTATTTGATAAATGATAAACGAATGCGAGTAGTAGAGCTCATCACCACATTTTCCAGTACTCGTCCCGTCTGGGAAAATGAAAATAATTTAGTTCCTTAGTGAGGATTGAGGCCATAGTGACGTAGGAGTACAAGTGTGTGACTGTAAACGGTATTATTGTGGATTCGATTCCAATACAAAGGAATGAAATAATTAATAGTTTCATTATCTCACTTATATTAAATCCATCATAGCATTATCATTATTACAGTTTATAGTAAAAGATAAAAAGAAATGACTAACTATTTTAGCAAAAACAGTAAGTAATATCTTTTTATCTTTAAGAAAAACCAAGCTGTTCATGGGAAATTATCATTAAATACATTACGTAGTCAGATTCGAACCCCCACATAGTAATAACGCTACTCCCGCGTCTACCGCACGTTCATTAAGCTAATTAAAAACAGCGTCATGTAGTCGTCGCCATGACGACGCGAGCGAGCGCGCTTACATTATTTTATTATGGCTTTAGATGAACCGACGTTTTATGTGAGGGTAACAAGTATTGCAACTGTTATAACGTATGCTTTTATAATTGCTTATGAAGGTTGTGTGATTGGTTCATATCAATCTATGAACATAGTGTATAAAAAATTTNATAGTGGCGTAGGAGTACAAGTGTGTGACTGTAAACGCTATTATTGTGGATTCGATTCGAATACAAAGGAATGAAATAATTAATAGTTTCATTATCTCACTTATATTAAATCCATCATAGCATTATCATTACAGTTTATAGTAAAAGATAAAAATAAATTATTAACTATTTTAGCAAAAACAGTAAGTAATTTCTTTTTATCTTTAAGAAAAACCAAGCTATTCACGGAAAGTTATCATTAAATACATTACGTACTTAGATTCGAACCCCCACATAGTAATGACGCTACTCCCGCGTCTACCGCACATTCATTAAGCTAATTAAAAACAGCGTCATGTAGTCGTCGCCATGACGACGCGAGCGAGCGCGCTTACATTATTTTATTATGGCTTTAGATGAACCGACGTTTTATGTGAGGGTAACAAGTATTGCAACTGTTATAACGTATGCTTTTATAATTGCTTATGAAGGTTGTGTGATTGGTTCATATCAATCTATGAACATAGTGTATAAAAAATTTAATAGAATATTCTTGGTTGCACACATAAAAGCAGATTAATATTTATTAATATATAGACTAAGATATAACTCCACGTATTTGCTTATATAAATTATTAATGGAAAATTGGTTGACATTTTTTTATAATGATATATATAATCATTTTATGTGAAATAAATAGAATACATATATACAAATAAAATGAAAAAAAAAAAAATATCGATATACCATAGAGCACATCACTATCAGTAGTAGCCCACACACGAGTATTAGATTACAAAGCGCAAACACCGCATTTGATAGCATCCCTCCCTTTCACTCTTGCCATTCTCAGAATATAATAGAACGAGATGGATGTAGGATGTCTTGAAAACTAACAAGTGTCCAGATTTTTGGGGTGTGATTGAGAGAACTTATAAGTGTTTCATTGAATTTATATCAAATATATAATCAGTTACCTTCTTCCCTCTGCCTATCCTGCTATATGAGGGATAATGCGTGAAGCTAAAAAATAATTATGTATATTTAAGCGCATTTCGAGGCATTGCATGTTGAGTGGCGGAACTTAACGCCGCGCTTTTGCCTTGGTGCCAAAGTGAATGAATGAAAATTTTAAGAAATAATAATTTATTCTCTTGAATGAGGATCGAACCCAAAACATCTAAAAACCAGCCTCTACAATAACTTAAATACCTACCATTAATTATTTAGTTATAATGAAAAAGCATAAAATCATTTCCTCTTGATTAACACATCATACAACAATTATAGCTAACTAAGCTATAAGTTAATATCCGTTCATGGTAATATTTTTAACAATAGCGGTAAATGGTATCACCGTTGCAAGCGGAGTTTTAGGGCTTCTTTTTCCTCTGGGTTATTTTTATGGAAAATATAAGGTAAACGAACGTACGGGTCACTTGATGGTAAGTGGTCACTGCCGTCCATGACCCCGTGTGGTGTGACCAAAGGGGTTACTAGCGCATTGCCGGCCTTTAGGGTTGAGAGGAAATAGATGCGCTTTTTTAAGGCACTTATCGACCTGGAAACACTGCCCCAGGTAGGCTTTTCGACAGCTGCGTGGCTCGTGGAAGGAAGTATGATACCAAAATTTCAATAAATAATGATTACGTTTGGGGCTTTCGTTGCTCAGTGGTGCAACGTCCTACTGTAAATACGATGGTTGCGGTTTCAATCTCCTCTCGGAGGCATGATTATATTTAAATTATTTTCATTCTCTCGCTCTGGTGAACAAATTGCGGCGTTAAGCTCCGTTACGCAAAATACAATGAATTTTTACGGAAATTATTCTAAAAATGTCCACAGCCAACGCTGTTACACGGTAGTAGGCGTGAAGACTACAAAAGAAAAAAAGCAAAAGAATAAATTACAACCCTGGATCCGCCATAACACATAAAATGAAAAATATTGTAAAATCCGTACGCAAAAAGGAATAACCTGCCCACCCATTATTTACAAGACTTTACCATATATTCAAAAAGGCAATAAAACCCCAAGGTTTCTATTGTCGAGGTAAAATTTTGAAGGGTCATTACACGCGTTAAATCGCCATTGAGCTTACAATTGTATAGAAAATGATTTGAAAGAAGTCAGAAACTTTTGAATTTCTTCTGTTTTTGTATGGTGGTTGGTGAATAAAGCGTGGCGTGCTGGATTAAGCGTGTCGCCAAGTTTTTGTGTTAGGTATTAAATTATAATTTTATTATAACCTTTTGTTGGTACGTTATATGGAATTGTAGTACGTGCGTGCTATGTTTGTTAAAGCTTATAAATAATAAATAGGCATATATAGCAGGGTAAGTGGAGAACCTAGTGGTAAGACTCTCAGTTTTCCACTTTTCACATAATTTTCGAAATATTGAACGGTAGGTAGCGGATTTCAACGCCTTTGTTTGTCTACTTAAGTGGGGAAATTAAAATAATATAAATCATAATCATTCAATGTTTTATATCATATATCGATATTTCCCCCGATTTAGGATCCAGAACTGTCGCCATTAGTCAAACGCTTTACCACTGTGCCGCAACGGCTTCCATGAATGATAGGTATATGGCGGGGCTTAACTTATTTATGTGTCTTCTGTATATTTGAAAGCCTATTTTAACGATTTATGTTCTTTAAGTGTGATAAATTTTATCCTGGTCAATATCAGGATTTTTCAATCAAGTTGTGCATCTGCATGTCCATTAAGATAATCATATCTTCCAATTATTTAACTCAACTCAGGAATCGAACTTCCATCCACCAAAAACACCGAAACCCAACCAACCACGTCGGTGATAATCAATTAAAATCCAAATACGTTTCGGGGATTGTAGGAGCAAAAAACACGAGTAAAAGCCATCCTATAACAATGCTCACGCCAGGTGTGTTCAATCTGATCAAAAATCAACGCAACAAAGCGACCGTTCATAATACAATTCTGTGGAATTTCTGGCTTTAGCTTTCGATGGTTGTTAGTGAATGTATTTTTTTTATAGTTTTTTTTTAGTTTCACGCTCTATCACGCTATATATCTTAGGGTAGGTGGAGAAAACCTAGTGTTAAGGCTCTGTTCTCCGTTTTTGCAGAAAATTTTTGTAGTAAGATTAAAGTTAGGCTATTTTCCTATTGTTAGGTGCTGGTTCATATCCTTATAAGGGCATAGAGATAATTTTAAGCTTATAGGAAAGACCATACCTAGTGGAAAAATACCCCTACTAATGACATTATTATAATATTTTGGAAAAAAAACATCTCGTAGTAACAAATAGATGTACCAATTATTTGGTGCATTAAAGACGCATTTGCAGTTTTTAAAATAAATAATGTATCTACCAATATAAATAAAAAGATCCGTTCATATTGACAAAGTAGTACAAATAACTTTGACCAAAAATGTAATTGGAATTAAACTCGACAGTGACTGTAGTAAACTATAGCATAATAGCATCCATACGACCGTAGTAGAATTTTAATTCAGAAACTATAAAGACCAGTCACAATGCCGCTCTATAGAATTTAAACTATTGTGTAAAATAGAGGATTAATAAGGTTTTTTCATTGGTCTTGACTTTGATCTTTTTTACCTAACTCATAGAAAAATGGGTTTGACATTCATATATTTACATAATAAAAGACATTAATATGTCATGACATTTATATATATATTTATACATATATAATAATTTTTTTTATTTTATTTTTTAGGTTCTATTATTTATTTTAAAAAAAGTAATCTACTGTTTGAAAAGAATGATGATATAATAATACGTTGCAATTCATTATATTATTTTATATGTAGGTACATTATGCGAGCAGCGGATAAAATTCTGGTACCAGAGCGAGGAAATGATAAAGATTCGTTCCCCAGTGGGAATTAAACTCACAACCGTCACGTTTATAGTTAGACGCTATGCCACTGCACCACATGGACTTAAAAATGTGTCTAATTTCTCTATAAATAGCTGACCTGAGACACAAAAAAAAAACAAAAAAATCCCGACTGGATAAAAATTAAAAAGGAAAACAAACCTAATAATTTATTAGGAATAACAATCAGGATCCATTTAAATTTTACAGGATTTCTTGGGACTATCATTTAATTGGTAGAAGAATGGGTTTGAAAAACACATTATCCTTTTCGCTTTTCGTCGCTCAATCGAACAATACGAACGAACAATTTCAAAGGAAAGAGGAAAATTTCAAAATCCTCCTAGAGAGGAAGAATACAATAACTTAAAATGTTAATCTACTAGCAGCCCAGCGCGACTTTGTCGCCTAAATTTATTGTCAGATATCACATATAAGCTATGTTACAGCAAAGTTTCCTCTAAATTTGATCAGTAGTTTTTGCGTTGCTTTATAACGTAAGGACATATCCTTACGTTATAAAGCACATAAGCGTTATAAATGTTACAGGAGAATTCATAAATTCTCCTGTAACATTATAAATTTATTAAGAATGGAATTCGAATCCACAGATATCACGAATACAATTATAAATTTGCCACTGCTCTACCAGAACCGATAAATACTAGAAACAAATTGAATATTTTTTGTCCTTCCTTTTATCCTTTAGTCCTGATTTTCTAATAAAAACTGTCCAAAAAAAATCAATTCTAGGATTCAACAGATTTTTTTAACAAATGGTAGTTATTTATTTTTGGTTACGTTAAGGTAATTGAACCTTTTACAACAATTATATTACATATATATTACAATTGTAAATAATAAATATCTAGTACAATTATATATTTAACTACTATACATAGTAAATATTCTCTTGTCTTAACAACATCAAAAGCATTTATAATATTAATTATTATTTTAATTAAGTCTCGACTATCAGTAATTGAATTCGTCGTCTGAAAATTATGTAGAATGGAAATTGTCTCATACAATAAATTAGTGGGCAACCACGAATATTAAATTTAATGTCTCATTTCAGATATGAAATAATTTTTGGGTTTAACAAGAAAAAAAAATAAGTTGTGGCCGAAACCGTTGTTTGTATGGACTATTAAACGTGTCCTGAGTTTTATTTGCTCAAATTTCGAAACATTGCGTGTTGATTGGTGGAGCACAACGCCGCGTCTTGTCCTGTAACCAGACCGATAAAACTGAAAAATCCTTTCCCTCGAGAGGGAATCGAGCCCACGCCACAACTGCCTCAAACTACAAGATCTAGACTTTCACCAAGATCATTATCCTTACAATAAACAAAAAATATATTTTAAATTGTTGTCAAAAAGAAAAAAAATTACAAAGAAATTTAAAAATTGACCCGATCCTGTCATAACAATAAATTGTGCCTACACTTACCGCGTGCAACGGTCAATTGCTACTGATTTAACGTACCGACGGTCGGTCACTTTAAGTGATATACGAGAGTACTGTATCATAGAGTTGAGTGATATAAAAAAGCTTATAAAAGCTTGAAGGAAAGCGGAGAAAGAAATGTTTTGACACTATTATGTATATCTTTCTGCATACACCCATCTACATAAGTGATAAATCGTAAAGTTGTTGAAACAGATAGTAGGATAAGCAAAGGGGACCTGGGGCCTAGTATTAGCTACTCCGTTCCCATTAAGACACTTCTGTTCCTCACTTATCACCTAATTTGCAGATATTGCGTATTGAATGGCAGTGTTCTACGCCGCGCCTTATTTGCCTCAACCCTAGTCCGAATCTATGCCTACCCTACTATACATTATGAAAAGCGTGAAACTGTTTTATTATGAAAGACCATAAATAGATGTGACTTTTTGAGAGTAATATTTGTATTAGATATCTTTGCGATGTTATGGTCATTTTCCCTAAGGTAAATTATTATCATTTTCCCGCTCTGGTTGACGCAATGTCCCGTCAATTCGGCAGAAAATGGGAAACGCAGAACTTTATTAAAAAACAATATTAATTACATACTAAAATTCGCATTATACGAGAAACAAATATATATAAACATATATCTCTATATGAGTGTACTAATAAAAACAAACCTCGAAGTAAATAACTGGATCGTCCTGATCGTCATCGTCCGTCAGATCGTCTCAATGTCTCCACCGGAACACGATGCTGCTCAGTGAGCTGTTTACCGCGATACTGTTTGTGTTTATATATATGTATATCTATATATCGATATGTACATATATATATGTTTAAACATAAACGTATTGTGTATGTATTGTACAGGGTGTACAAATTGTGAACATATATTCAATTAAATTACTTTAGAGAGAATAGTATTTACAATACTGGAAGAAGGTCAAGCAAAAACATGCGTTCTCCCCAAAACACATGTCTTGTATAGAAATAGAGATGTTGATGAGAGTGAGCGAGGCGTAAGAGACATGCAGAAAAAAGAGAGAAAGGAAATAGGGCTAATTTAAAAACGTAGAATATTTAAGATAAAGTCTAGGCAGGTCTAATTATATAATATGTTAATAATATAAATATTTTTCAATTCATAGGTATATGAATCTAGAATAGTCACTGGACTTATTTTTATACGTATCAACTAACTGTTTAAATAAAAATAGTATAAACATGTTTTTTGTTGCAGCGGCTATAGAGTCTTTTCACGCAGCGGTTGGCAATGAAGTGGAACTGCCATGCGATGTCACCCCCGCCCTCCGTGGGGACAGCATGGGGCTCGTCATCTGGTATAAACAAGGACACGAGACCCCTATATATACGTAAGTATATAAAAACTACTTAAACGTACGTATGGAAATTAATATTATCCCTTATCCTTATTCTTGAATCGAACTCACAACCTTTATATTAATAGTCAATCAGTCTAATCAAAATAGCTATCTTTTAGAAATTATATATAAATTTATATAACTCATGAACTAAGCGAGGTAGGTTATTATTAAGTTCCCCACTTATAAGTGTTGCATAGCAGAGCTGAACGCCGCGTTTTATTTTATACAAAAATGTATTACTAAATAGATTTACCGTTATTTCAACTTCACATAGGTATTATTAATACGTTTTATGAAATAACTCACATTAAGTTAAACCTGTCAACATGGCGTACATGATCTATGAAATCTATAAAACTTGCTCAACTAACCAATCACTGCCGTTACTTTCAACACCAAATATGGGCATGAATTATGATAGAAAACCGACTTGGCCGTTTTGAGAAATGTCGTTTGTAACATGCTCTAGTTCTTGTAACGTTATAAATCTTAACATATGTTCCCAACATTGCACTGTCTGAGTGACAAGTACGGATAAATTATTTCATTTCATTATAGTGCAGTTATTTGCTTAGCTATACGTGTATATAGAAGGTTACGAGACATTGTGTATTGGATGGCGGAATTAAACGCTGTACCATGTCTTACCAGAGGAAATAGAAATAATTAAAATGTAATGCTTTAAGTACATAATATATCAACAACACATACACATATTACAAATATATTAATAGTCCTTATTTTTTTGGTGAGTGATAATTGTGGGTTAGGTCTCCGCTCGGAGTGTACGAATTAGTAATTATTTTTAAATCTCACAATGCGCAAAGGAAAGAAGTATCTTAATACTAGGTTCCAAGGTTCCCTGTGCCTACCCTACTTTGTGTGGGATGAAATGTAAATCTTTAAAAAAAAGTTGATCTAATGTTCAACCTAATTTAACTTAGCTACGATACAATGGAGTCAAATTATAAAACTTTTACATTTTAAAAAAATGTCTCTAATATATTAAAACATTATTGCAAAATATTCTCGTTGTAATTTTCTCAGAAACTTTAAATTTTTAATCATAGTATCTGTTACAGACACGTTATATTGCTCTTGGAGAGCACTCAGTATCAAATTGTGTTTTTTAATTAGCTTTCCAGATAAATTAATATTGTTTTTGACAAATATAATTAAAATTTGAGGTCGTTTAATATTTTAGCAAAGAAGTAAATTCGATTTTTTCCTAAATCTATCAAACAAAGTGATATTATCTTTACAAGTTTAGTCCAACCCTATGGTTGGATCAAAGTGTGTGGAGAGAAACTAGTGTTAAAACTCAACGGATTGTCTTAATGTTAGGTTCTTTCTGCCTTTATGTGGAATAAATTATGAAATAAACAAGTGAATTATAAAGAAAACAAAAAGCTGAATGCATACACTAATTTATTAAATCCAGTTACGCTATCAAGACAAATCCAACGACATATCATTTATCAAAACTTCACTCAAACGATTCACTAGTGTAACAGTTATTAGGGAACAAAGGAACGGACATATGCATAAATACGCGTTAAAAACACAACCCTCCTTTTGGGTGCCGCCACAGTCGGGTAAAAAAATATTATTTTCTACATTTTGTTTAAATGAAACAAAGCTTATGTATGTATATAAATTTTAAGCCATCTAACTTGCATCTAATTGAATTAATTGAGTTTATAACAAGAAATCTCAACATGTGCTATGCATTTTAAACAAACGACAGGTGCACTTCGTACATTGACGATAACAAAAATGTATTTTTAACAGGCTCGTTACAAAGATATAATCAATAGGTTATTGATATAAAAAATACGATGTCCATATAGCGCAGTAGTCTTTATTTAAAAGCGATGGGTGTAAGTTTAAATATCTTGGATACTAAGTTATTAATTTGAAAAATAAAATAAAATTAATTATCACAGAAGAGAATAAAATATTGAGGAAACGATAAAATTATACGTAGCGGGAATCGAACCCGTGCATTTAATAAAACTTCCAAACGCTTTAATCGATTAAGCCATTTCTTATCTAATATATTTGTTAAATAAACGTTTTTTATAAGTTTTAAATATTTTTTATTTTATTAAAACAGTGTATTAAAAAGACATAAGAAATTTTCCTCTCCTTAGTAAGAAGAAAAAACGGCGATGATTTCTCTTTAAAATGAGTTAATTGGTAAACGGAGTGTCTAAACACTAGATTGCTTCTGGTCTGCTATAAGGGATACGCGGGATATAGCGGGAAACTAAACAAAAGAAAAAAAAACAAAAATATTTCCCAACACATGCTCCGTAATGCAACGGTACGACGTGAACGTGAATGTCATTTAAATCCTTCCATCACGTCGAGCGTCGCTTTGATTAAGCTATTAGCTTCTAGACGGCGGTATTGAGGGGATTATATCTACTTGCTTATAAAGTAAGGCTTGGTACATGTGAGAGTTAGAAATTATAATAGTTTTGTGTTTTTTGTGTTATTTAGATTGTATTGTTAATAAATTTTAAGCGTATAGCAGGTCAGCTGAGAAATTCTTAATTTTAGATATAAAAAAATAATTTGATAAAAAAGTTTGATATAAAATAAAAAAAAGTGAAGCTTCTCAAGAGGTGAAGTAATGTTAGTTAATGTTGATTAATATTTTTTTCTTAATACAAAATAAATAAAAAATATATCTTTTGAAATAAACACAAACAAATATGGAACAGATATAACATATTAGTTCCGTTACGGATACATCTGTATTTTTTTTTTCATATAATTAGTCCTTTTCCCTAAAACGAGATGTCTTTACCTTTTTTTTTCTATTGAAATATTATGGCGGCTTATTTGTAAGGGAAAGCAATGCGTCGACAGATACACGCATCGATAATTTACGTTCAACGCAATCAAATTGACAAATTGGAATTATATGTTAATGCAACGTCCGTATGTAGATTGTAGATTGTTATATTATATAATGGTTGAAATATATGTTACGTAATAAATTTTGTTAAAAGTGGGGAATGGAAGTGTTAATGGGGAACGTAGTGTCCTAACACTAGGCTAGATACTCGTTGCCTTCTATGTGTGCCTCCAGCAATCCAATGTCTCTCAAATTAATCATAAATAAAAGAATAAAAATTGGATAAACTAGTTTGACTGCAGTTTAAGCAACAGGTACCCAATTAAAATATGACCCTATAAATAAATAATTTTCACGTGAAGCACAGAGAACTGTAATTACTTGTAGTGATGTTTTTTTTTAAATTTTGTTGGCAGATTTGACACGAGAGATGGAGTCACCTCTCACTGGTCAGACCCGTCGACTTTGTCGACTCGAGCCACTTTCCGTACTACTACTGCTGCTGCGTTAATTTTGAGTAAATTGAGGTAAGCTTTTAAATATATTTTTTTTAGCCTCACCTGTATCTCCCACAGTATGGTATAGACAGAGGGAACCTGAGAAACTATTGTTACGACGAGCGGCGGAGCAGCACAACATTTGACGAATGAAGATTTGACCCAAACCCTCTCGGGGGAAGGAATTGTTTCCATTTCGTTGCTCAGGTAAGAATAAAAACCGCGACGTTATTATATATCCTTAAAAATGGATAACGGCGTGTTTTAGCACTAAATACACTAAGCTAAGAGTGAAATAAAAAAAAAATAGACAATGAATACACTTTAATTATATTAAATTATTTAAACATAGCTATTTCCAATTCAAAAATATATTCATTCTGTACTGTACTTTACAATAATAAGCTTTTAACTTTTCGAAATTCGGGTAGTTTTTTGTTTGAACACAACATGTAGGTACGAAACGTGATACGTGGTAAAAGTAAAACAAAAGCGTTGGCATTGTGTGTTTATTTTTATTGGTAGAGGAATCTCCTAGGGGGGTTTTTATTATTTTAATTTAATAATGCATCCATTAATGTAATTAAATATTTTAGCAAATACCTTTTTGTTTGTATGTTTTTTTTTTATTATGTGAAATAAAGGTTTTTTTTGCACTTTAAAAGTGTTATTCTACTATAACCGGTTTTCAAGAAGCGCGGGTTCAAATCCTGCCATCTTAACATTGTTATACATACAACAAGTATAAAATTAAAATAATTATCGGTAAAATATGAGCTATGAGGCAATTGTTGATCCAATGCTTTCTATTTTCTTTTCATTCTGCAAAAAATTCGATAAACGTTATTAACATAAAACTTAAAGTAACTGGTCGACCTTTTTTATCTATAACTAAAGAAAATATTTGATTTGGATTTTTTTTAAAATATACAAAAATCGGAATATGTTTTTCAAGAGGAACAGATTCGATTCTCGTCTATAAATCGTCGAATCTCGTCTCGTCGTCTCTCTAATAATATTTTCTTACCTAAGAAAATACATACTAACATGGAATAATACAAAACTTTAAAAGCGCTAAAAATATATTTCATTATATTTTGTTTAGGGCTGAAGACAGCGGCCAGTATAGGTGCAGAGTGGACTTCATCAAATCACCCACCAAGAATACACGACTCAATCTTACTGTCCTTAGTAAGTATTATATTAAAATATATATATATATATATATCATGTTACGTTAAGTTCACTAATATATAAAAATATGAATAATACCAATAGTTTAATACCAATACCATCAATTACCATCCAGTCCATCAGTTTCCCTCTGCATACCTCGCTAATAGCGGGATACCACGTAAAATCATAAATAAGTAAAAAAAAATATTATACAAGTAATATTTTCCACAGTTCCTCCAGAACGTCTCCTGATCCTGGACCAATCGGGGGAAGAGATCAAAGGCGGCGTACTTGGACCGTACGATGAGGGTACTGAAGTCAATCTAACTTGCGTAGCTGTTGGTGGTAAGCTTTTATTATTTCAAGGCAATCATAACTTTCAATGTTTACTTGTTTGTAGTGTTAAGTATTTTTTTATATAATATTTTTGTAATGATTAAAGCCAATATAACTGACATTTTGGTCTCCAAATCAAAAATGTTTTAATAAATAAAAAAAATTTATGAAAGAGCTTAGACTCGGTACTGGTAACTAAACGCAACAGGTTATAGGTTTAGTGCTCATCTGAAATTCAAAATAAATATTAAATATTTTTATTTCTTTGCTCTGGTAACGAAGCAAAGCCGCGGAGTTCAGTTCCAACACGCAATATGCAATGCAACGAATTAAGCGGAAAGTAAGGAACTGAAGTATATTAATGGGAACGGAGTATTTTAACACTGGGTTCCCAGACCAGGTTCCCTCTGCCTACTCTGCCATATGAGGGATACGGCGTGAAGCTAGTAAAAAAAACTCTCTCACTAGTGTTCTTCTCTAGTTCTAGTTGAAAATTTAATAACTTATCTAAATTTCATTTACTATTAGTAATGGGCTGATGAAGCTAAATTTGGTATTGAACGGTATTGTGATTCTAATTGCCAATGCTATCTCTAAATAGAGCATAAACGTTTATAGTATTCAATAACGTGATTTATGTAACATTCATGAAACATCGACAATGTATGAGTTTGGAGAATTAGTATTTAGCATTCATATATTTATGTATATATAATTATTAATATCTAAAGAAGATGATTTTTTGGAAAACATATACATACTCGTACCTTTTGGATGGTTTCGGTTTTCTAATTCTAAAAATGTATTTTATTTTCATTTTACCGTTCGTAACACGACTACGTGGATAAATATCTACCGCATTTCATATGTAATATCGAACTCGGGTGGTACGTGGAGAACGAAGTGTTTTGACACTAGGATCTCTCTGCCTAACTGTCACTACTATAAGGAAGATACAAAGGATAGGTAGAATGTCAACATTATAAAATAATGCTATTACAACATAATATTTACAATAGGTTTAATTTTAACAATAAGAGGCAATAAGGAGAGAAAACTTAGAAGTAATACACTCTGTCTCCCCATTTCCCGCCTATTAAATATTTCATTTCCTCGAATGGGAATCAAACCCTCTACTAGTCGCGTATACAGTCATACATTATACTCCTGTAATTCCATTACAAATTAATTGAAACACTGACATGAAATCTCAATTAGTCAATCCACCTAACTAAGCTTCTGCATTTCATTATCCTTTCATAGAAGATCAAAGGGATGAATTGTCTTTGGACTGATTGACACTCGCATATAACGTTGACATGCCGTACGAGATGCAGATTTAGAATTATAAATTATTTATAATATAATAAAGCGGAAGAGTTTGTTTGTTTGAACGCTAAGATCTCTGGATCTACGGGTCCGATTTATTATTTATATATTGCCAAAGGTATTTCTCTATACTTGGCGTTACGCCTTTTGTTGGTTTAAGTTTACTATTATAGCGGCGTTTAGTTACGCACAATGCCTCCAGAATATCAATTTTATTACATATTTTTTTTATAGTGATTAAGTATTTCACTTTCGTTTCATACATGTTGATTGCCACCGCGCTTTGTGTTGTTACCAGACCGAAGAAATGAAAATATTAAATATTTAATTTTCTCTAGTGAAAATCGAACTCACACCCTGTCGCATTTACAGTGGAACGGTTGTCTCTTTTACGTAATAAAACACGTTGTTTAAATATGGATAGAATAGGTTTTCGAAAAAGTCGTGTCCATAGGAATCAAGCTTCAAAATTGATTGAAAACGCCATAAATGTATGTTTAAATAAAAATAAAAATTTTAACATACGTATCACATTCTAAGTGCTGACATGCCTTTCGAATTAATAGTTTTTGAGATTAGCGCAACCAACCAAACAAAAAATTCTACTTTATAATATTAGTATACATTCCCCACATTGATATTAATACGCCATAACGCCTTCAATCATTTTCTTAATCCTTAGAGTAAGTTTTATTCTAAAAGCCCATGAAAAGAACGACTAACTTTATGTCGAAGTCTTCACGATAGCTTACACAATATAGAAAAAAGTGTTGTATAGAGCGTAGCTGTCATCCGGATTCCTTTGGAAGACTTCCAGAAAAGTTTCATCGTCTCCAGAAAGAAGATTTTGCGTTAAATCTGTTCGAGCGTTCTTGCGAATAATTTTATATATAGTCAAATAAATACACGAAAAATAATGTTTACGTTTTTTAACTATTGGGCGCAGTTGTGGAACGTCTGTCAGTAAATGATGGCAGTTCCTTTTGGACTGGCGGGAATGATTTTCTTTATCTTTAATTCATCTGTTCCGATAAACTAACTTCTACCATTTAAAAGTGCTTGCAAAAAGTGCATATCAATAAAAAATATTTTAAATTTTGAGTTTCAAATAAAACGCCCATCTTTCTCTAAATTCTAAAGCCTACGATCAAAAAATATTTTTATTTAAAAGCTTTTATTTAACTATCTCATTGGAAAAAAATGGAATACGGATTCAACGTATTTACTCAAACACGTGCCAATTTCACCACTAACTTGAACAATGACAGCATTTTAATGATATTTATATAAAAAAATCATATTTAAATACATATTCAATAAATTAATAAAAAGGTTAAAGCAATGATTTCATATTAAAACAACCCCAAATTTCCAATAAATATTTCACAGGAAAAAAAAAGGGGATGGGGATAGTTAAAACAAAAGATATAATACCTTCAATAGCGTACTCGATAAAACAATTGGCTTTGTTAATTAAGCAGCACCTTGCCTAAGCGCTTCAACCCTTATCAAATATCATGCAGCTTTGTTGAGGAGTTCGAGGGTTGTTTAGCGAAATGGTCGCTTGACAAGGTTGACACGATTGACAGGAGGAAGCGGATATGGTGGACTTATGAGTTATTTATTGTAATTTAGTGATATGAAACATAATATGGTAAAATCTGATAATAGTAAAAAAATCCTTTGGTTCTATCTATCCATTCAACTTTATTTTATCTCTTTAATATTATTAATATTAATTGGGCGGCATTTCTCAGATACATTCTATACTTCTTCGGCCGAAAGTGGAGAACGGAAACATTAGGTTCCCTCTGCTTATCCTGCTGTGTGCGGGATACAGCGTGAAGCAGACATTCTATACTAATAAGTACCAGACCTATACTAACCATTATAAGATTATAACCTGCTCGACAGTTACTCCGGGCGCTTAGAATATGGCATGTGTCATACACAATTTGAATTTATTTGACCACGGGGACAAAACCACAGAAAAGCTATAAAGTATTATTGAATATATTATATTTATATAATATTAAATTTTTTGAATCTAAACAAAAATTAAGGCAATCTCTTCCTATAGTGTTCGTCATTGTTGTTTACCCGTCTATGATTTTCCCGTCAGTATTTTGATTTAAGCGTCCTTTTGTTTCACTCTTTACGGTCCCATTCGTAGCTCATTTCCTGTTTCGTTTATTATTTTTGGTTGTTTTCTTTTCCCCTCGGATTTAGTAGGAGGTTGGTACCCCAAATTAAGGTAGGGTCCCCTTATTTGTTATGTACGAATGTGTATAATATTATTAGGTTATTACGTTAACTAAACATAATTATTTTTAGTACCAGACTTTATTTGAAACCAGAATAAATGGACTATTTCATATGAAATT
>JAKRZM010000304.1:52716-72884 GCA_036379175.1 Heliconius cydno galanthus
AAAGAATAAAGAAATGTTAGGAAAACACTAAAAACTTCCTTTTTAAACCACACAGGGCACACCGGTGAAGGGCGGTGGTGGTGTAGTGGTGGCAAACCAGAGCCTGGTACTGCAGCGTATATCAAGACGAGTGGCTGGAGACTACGTGTGCGTTGCCAGAAACGCCCTGGGCGAAGGATCAAGCCAGCCTTTGGAATTAGATGTCAAATGTTAGTGTTTATTTGGAACTTACTTAGTATTAGTATTTAGTATTTACTTGGCATTTACTAGTCGTCGACTGCAACTTTGTGTTTCAAAATTTCATTTTACCCCATTCCTGGACTAATTTCAGGAAATACTCTTTTAGAATTTCCAGTAATCCCTACACTCAAAAATAAAGTACCAAATAACAGCTGTCTAAATTCACTCAGTAATGTAAAAGTTTTAAATAGACTCATCTGTTCCATAATTATTACTTTTAAAAGACAAATAATTATGCTATATAAGTTAAAAAAATATTTGCGCAGCTTTCGGTTTATATTTTTCCAATCACTGCAAAGTTATTACTTATAGTAATTAATTTTGATGCAAACTAAAGTCGACTTAAAATGATATCTATAGTATATCTTTATTTATATTTTAAATTCATACTGTATCAATTTAAATTAATATTAAGTCTTTATAATTAGTTAAATCGCTTGTTTAATTACACAATTGTTTAATTGATTTAAATTAATTATATCAGTATCACCAAATATAAGCTTTAAAGCTTTTAAACTTATTATGAAAATTAATAATAACTACTTTCAATACTATTTATTAAGTTCTTGTCAATTTACTGTTATAAAACTAATTACATTTTCTATCACATAATAAAAAAGGTAAATTAAAAAAAATGTCATCATTAGATACTCCATCGTGCAAGTCATCACAACCAATGGCGTTAAGAGCGGCTCGAGGAGAAACAGTTGAAATAGATTGTGAATTAGATGCTAATCCTCAAGTATGTATTATTACTATCTTTTGAAACTTTAGAGACCGTTGTGACATAGGGGCATAAGTGAATTCGGTAAATAGTGAAGAACAAAGTTTCTTAATGGGGAACGAAATTTCTTGACACTAGGTTCCCAGGTTCCCTTTGCCTATTCTGCTGTGCAGGATGAAGCGTGTAGCTATGGAACCCAATATACTCTAAGTCTACTATTTTATAAATAGTATAGAAAGATTATTTCTTACATTTTAAGCAATTTGCAAAGACATAATTGACGTTTTTACAAATAATTGGTATACGTCAAAATGACATGCAACATCTTCATTACAACAAAATGACGGAATTTACTGAGATGGCGCAAGTATGTCCTGCGAGGTGTCGACGGCTACTGGGTTGGTTCGGGAGTTTGCAAAGATCCGATGATAAACGTGAAAAAGGCAGCGAAATACGTCAGATTTACGTAGATAGTAGACGACGTAGACTTCTGGGGTTAATTTTCTAACAAATTTTGGTTTTTCGGAGAGAACCTAGTACAATTACTCCGTTCATTGTTTACCTTTATTCTTCTGCAATAGGAGCCTATGACATACCAGTGGTGGTTGAACAGTACTACACACTCGAAGCTGGAGCTAAATTCACAAGCAATGCACGCACAGAGCAGTCTCGGTGAGATATTCATATTATTTTTCAATATAATTAATTTGAATCTTTTTGAAAGTGTTATTATACTAGCCAATTATAATACAAATATTTTTGATTAGTTTCAAACTTTTAAAAACTTTTGAAGCGGTACAAAGTTTGTTATTGTTTTAATTAAAAAAACTAAAATGAAATTTTATAGTGATGAAAGTTGCTAACCCTAGAAATATTTTTGTTTGATTTTCTATATTTTGTTTCATTTAATCGTAGCTTTATCGTAATTAAATAAAAATACCTTCATAAATATGAATAAAAACGATATCTCAATATCGGTCTCAGTTTTGAGACCAGTTTATAGATACGGGTCTTGGTAAGAATTGTGTATGACATATTCTAAGTGCTGCATATAATAGCTCTGACAGGTTAGATTGACAAAACACGAACAATCATATTTTTATAGTAAAGTCATAGATAAGATATAGATTAGAATAGATATAGATACAGAAAATTTTTACTTACCTCCCCCATCTTTATAGGTTACCTTAAGCTGTTGCAAAATGTAATAATTTAAAGACGCTAAAATTGAAGATCTTTTTTATCACTATCAATATTTCTGAACTAAGATTATTTATAACATGCCTGGTTGTTTAGGTAGATACCTGTATGTGGTGAACAGTTCAGCGGACTATGGGTGGGTGCAGTGCGCGGGGTCTAACGCCGTCGGCAGGCAAGAATCGCCGTGCCTGTTTCACATATTACCTGCTGGTAAATAAAAATATTTACATTTTTTTTGTGTCTATTGGTTATAAATAGGAATAACAGGTTAGCTAAATAATTATATAATTTTGATTTAAGAAGTTTAAGAATATATGTATATAAATTTAAAATTTAAAAATAAACCAGTTAAACCCTTCTAGAAAAGCCATCATCCGTTAAGAACTGTGTAATAACGAACGTGACACACGAGTCTTTATGGCTCTCCTGCATCCGGGGGCACGATGGAGGATTGAAACAGTCTTTTCTATTACAGGTTGGTTATCTATTGAAAATATACTTTACTTTGTCATATTTTTATAACATTTTATGTATAAATAATTTTCATATTATTTGTAGCGTATTTTGTTGTGAATAAGAAAAATATTGTGGCCAGTAGCACAGGGACACAGTATGACTGTAAAATCGACTGGTTGTGGGTTCAAACCCCACACCAGGAGATGAAATATTTATTTAAATTTACATTTCCATTTCTTCGCTCTGGTGTTGAGGCAAAGCGTGGGATTGAGTTCCGCTACTCAATATACAAAGCCTCTAGAATTCGGCGGATAATGAGGAACGGAGGTAACGCTTAATGGAAACGGAATATCTTAACAGTAGGTTCCCGGGTTCCTTTTAACGTGAAACTATAAAAAAACAAAATTGTTGCTCCAAGATCGATATGTAATCTACCAGATTTTTTCTCCATTTAACTAGGTCTATGATATAGCAACAGGCTCCCTCCAACGTAATATAAGCAACGATGATCCCCAATTCGTAGTATGGGGTTTAACCGGTGCAGTCGGCTTATCCGTGCGTGCATACAATCAGAAGGGATTTAGCGACCCCTTCACATTGTCGTCTAGTTTACTTAAACATCCTCAGAGGCAAACAGGTTGGTTGAATAGTTTATGGAAGTCATATTAGTTTAAATGGTTGGTGTTTACTTATAAAGTTTGAGTTAGAGAATTTATTTTATTAACCAATATTCTTCTTTAACTAAATCTTAAAATCCAAGCAGCATTATTAATTCTTTTAATATTTTAGCTAATGTACCAGTGAGAGTGGAATTGACAACAGTTTTGGTAACTGTCCTATGCTCTATAGCAGTTATAGCCACTATTACCACAGTATCTGCTTTTATCTTCTGTTGGAAGTACTGTCATAAGAGAGATGGTAAGTTTTTAATAAAAATTATCAATTTCTATGAAACTTTTATGTCAGCTTTGAATATTCTTAAAAAGGATATTTTAAATATCCTTTTTAAGATTAAAATATTTGATCGATTTAGCACAATATGGAGAGTGTAAATTAAAAAAAAGAAACGTTTAAGTAATTCTTATAATGTACATATAATATAACTAAACCTTCCTTTGTAGAAAAGAACGACAAATCTAAAAGAATGCAAGATGAAATATCTAATACCCCTTTGACTGGGGCGAAGGAGTGTGAAAGTGTCGATAGTCTGGGTAAGTAATGTTTTATTGTGAACTTTGATTTCTTTTATTAGATACGTATATTCGTATTTTTAATAGTTTTTAAATAGTATTAGACGCTCTAAAAAATAAAATAATATATTACATCTTCTTGGAAACCCAATAAGGTTAGGGGATGTGCCATGTAAATTCAATACAGGCACAAATAAAATAGTAAATAGAAAATAAAAAACAAAATTAACTGTTAACTTAATTTTCCTTTTCGTAACAATTGTAAAGAACTATAAAAATATCTAACACAAACAAATATTTCAGATAAAAATCCCGACATAATACCTATAGAAGGTAAAATAAGCGATAGCTGTTCTAACAAATCGTCTGCAACGGACTATAGCTCGATACGACCGTTACTGTCGAAGGATTCCGAAAAATACGACAATAAATACGAACGGCACTTCGATATAACTGACCCTAGAAATATTCAAATACGGCCGATGTATAACGTGCAAATGCCAATGCATAATATGCCAATGCAAGGATTGGGAACAAATTTGATGCCCAATATTGGTCCCAATGAGTGCCGGCCTTATGACAAGGTGTATGAAAATTGGTTGAAGTATAAAAATTCTTTGCCATTGAATACTAGTGGTTTGGTGAGTTTTTTTTACTATATTTGTAATTATTTTTTGCGTTCAATTTTTGGGTTCCGTTGTAACCTATACCAATATTTTCATGGAGGAGAGGAACTGAGAAGAATTATTTTATTTAAAATATACACACGTATAGCAGACGAATGATGCGATTTCTGTTCAACCAAAAAGATTGTCTCCATGACATTAAAAAAAATAACCTTAAAGAATCAAAACGTCCTTGCAATTCTTGAGCTTATATTAAACCTTAAGTTGAAAAAACCTTATTTTATTGTCATATTTAAGTCGCATATTTCAACCAACGCCACAATTTCCATTAACAGCTACCAGTAGACCAAATACCAGAAGTCTACCCAACCATCTACAATACGAACAATCGGAATCCACTCAACTTGGCCCAAATGCCTGATCTGTCGTACCGGTCCCACTGCAGGCACTCCCCCGCACCCTCGCCTTCACCAGTCAGCGTTAATATGCAGAATACTAGCGCCCATTACAGTGTGGTGGACCGCGATAATGTATATAGATGTGAGTATTTTTGATTATTTGATGTATTTTTTTATTTTCTTTTAGCTTCAGGCCGTGTTTCGCATGTAGCAGAGCTGAAACAGGGATCCTAGTGTTAATACACTCCATTCCCTATTTTCCGCCGATTATTTCAAGATAATTTATACTCTAGAACGGGTTTGAACCCGTAACAATAATAATATTACAGTTATAGTTGAAATTTTTGTGATGATATCATTTGTTATATAAGACCTTCCATAAGACTATTTGTTTGAAGAAATATCTTAGATATGTAATAAAAATAACAAAATGAGAACTGAATCCACTTAACTTTTTCTTATCATTAAGTTGCGTAAAGCAAATTATTATACTTATAAAACTTAAAATAAATAAAAAACTTGAATTAAAATTGAAATCTCGACATGCATACTTAAACAATGTCGAAACAATTAAAACTTTGTCTCTCTTAATACCCTTGTTCTTCTTTTACTTTTTTATAAGTACAGTTATTGATATTAATTAAATATAACTTTTAATTAAAATAGCTCGTTCTGGCCATATAAAATAAGGAACGCCATTCCACACGAAATAGGAAATGTCTTGAATCTGGGCGACGAACGAAGACTGAATTGTCTTGGCACTAGGTTTTCTCTGCCTATCCTTCTATGCAGGAAAAACGTGAAGCTGCTGATATTAATATTTATAATTTTTTTTAGTAAATTCATCTCAAGAATCCAAACCGAATTCAGTGAAATCGGTTGAAACCAACACAATTCAAACACCAAGCGACACAGAATGCAGGTGAGATATCGATGATTGTTTAGAAACTAAAATGTGAAGACATTTCAAAAGAAACAAGTGTTAGTGATATAGTTAAAAGTGTATAAAAGTTACAAATATTTGTTTCTATAATAAAGTGTTTTAAATATTTCATATATTATTATATTATGGAAATAAAAAAAAATGGCAACGGTTTTTCATCGTCACGCTTCTGCCTAGCTTGACTGTGTCTAGTAAAAAAGGAGATACATAAAGTTTTAAAAATGTTAAAACAGAGGAGGAGGAGAAGGTGGAAGATTTGTTGACGAAACGAACTAAACGCTTAAGAATGTTATAAATATCAAAATTTTATAATTAATAATAATATGTAAAAAAAATTTGTTTTGAAATTAACGTACTATTAAATTTTATATAATTATTTATTAATTATTCTTCACGAAACTTAAATTTAATACATATTTGTGTTTTGGTAAAAGACCTTTATTAAAATTAAGAGCACTTTGTAAAATAAATAAAATGCAGTAATCATGTGTTATTTCGAGACAGTTATAATTGTTACTTAACGTAAAAGTTCTTCAAAGGAAGCTTCTTCTTTCTGAAGCTTCAGAGCTCAAAGATAATTAGCAAAGAAGAAAGTAATAGAGAAAGAGAGAAGGAGTCAATTTAAGGTAAAATAAATTATTAATAATAATATACCACATATTTTATTTTACAGTTATTCAAAATATTTTAACAGAAATTAATTGTAATCCATATAGAAAATTTGGACTTGGTGGAATTTGAACCTGCACTGTTTATGATTAAAACGTCCTAAATAATGGTTATTTATATACAATACTACATATAAATATAATAAGCCTTTGGAGTTTTTATTGAAATATTATTTATTAAAACTTATGAAAGAGTTTGTACTTAAAATAAATGAAATGTGAGTTAAAAAAGATATTTTCAATTAATAAATGATTGAGAAACTTCAATACATTTTAAAGCAATGCAATTTCATCAACGGCACTCATAAGATGGGAGACCGATATTGTAGAGGACGTACTTTCTTTAGTACGTAAGTTATTTATTTATTTTAAAAACTTAACTTAAAAATGTCGCAATGCCTCCAAAATTCGGGGAGTGGAGTGTTTAACTTTAAATTTTGATTTCGTTTTTTTTTTGTTGATTATTTCCTACTTCTCCCTCTCTCTTTTCTCCGAGCATCGTGAAGTTATTGCATTAAAAACAATTTTAAATTTAAATATATTATTACAGCATAACGTCAATTGTAACGGATTGAACTATTGGAATTTTATAAAGTCTTGAGACTGATATTTTTAATGTAATCAAATTTCAAATTATGAAAAATTAAAAAAAATATTTAAACATTAATTGTAAATATTCGATGTACAGGTAATAAATAATTGATAGTAATGTTGCCATATTAGGTAAGATGTTTGTATTTATTTTTAATTAAATTCAGTTCTTGACAATATATTTAGTATAAATTGATTAAAATAAAAAAAAATGTATTATTAAAAAGATTAAAGTCAAATCTCATAAAGACAGTAAAAAAAATATTATTTTACAAAATATATAGTTGCCCCGATCACTTAGTATCGAAGAAAGTCTGAAAGGTAGCTCTCCCCCTCGACATATAAATATATAGAAAGAAAAAATATATTTCGGATAAGTTTTCTTTCTATATATTTACCCACATGAAATCCTGTCATAATATTTTTATTTTTTTCTAAAATGGACATAAAATAAAGAATAAACATGAAATAACAAGTGAATTATAAACAAAACAAAATAACTCGACTCCATAAATATCCTATTATTTATCAAATCATCAAAATTGGTTCACTAGTTTAACAGTTACTAGGAAACAAAGGATCGGATATACATGCAAATAAAAACATTACTTTCCTTTTGAGCTGCGCCGTAGTCGGATAAGAATATCAAGTTCAATCAATTGTAAAAGAAAATCAATTGTACTTTATATATTGTCATTAGCTTAATAAATTTATATTTAAGTTACAAGCATATTATTGTATAATATTTGTGTTTTGTTTGTGTTCATAGCCTAGGAGACAACTGCTATTTATTTAATTTCAATGTGTTTGTAAAAACGATGAACGTAAATTTAATGATAAAACATATTTATTTTGATATTGTTTACACTCTCGTTCTGTAATGTTAATAAAGTAACAAAATTTTATTGTATTAATTGAAGTTTAATTTGTTAATTATTCATATATTTGGTATAATAGCAGTCGTCTCTTACATTACTATTATAAGGTGGAAAGTTAAGCTGTATCTAAACTTTTTAATTTCACAATATATAAATACACGTAAAAATAAAAATATTTCTTGAATGTTTATGCGAACCCATTATAACTCATTCTCAACTAACCACCATCTGTAAATTTTAACCAATTAGTTTTTTTAATGTATTATATTTTTTAAAGTTACTTAATAAAATTATTTGTATTATAGTTCTAAGTTAATGATATTTGGCGTTTTATGTTCTTTTTACAAGAATTTCTTCAAAAGAAATAAATTATATTTATATCTGTAAAAGTAGTTTTATTTTACACATTTATATTAATTCTCATAGAAATTATTTTATTGATATACGAAAACGCCGCTTTGCGTTCTGGCATTGCAACATGAAATAACCTGGCCTCGTGGAAACACACTAGATTCTCTCGTATCCTGCAACTCTCTGCAACTCAAGACTCTCTTAAAATTTCAATTTCGACACCAAAAACATCAGTTATTCATATTTTTGCAATAAAATGTTCAAATATCAATTGGACTTTAAAAACATCGAATTTTCCATTCAATACAGAAATTCCTTTATATTTTACAGCAACTACGAGATCAAAGAATTTAAATATTTGCTACCTAGATTTTGTCGTATGAGATGTGAGTTGAAGCGAAAAAGGCACATAAATGCGCATATATCTACTTACCTATGTATAAAATTTCCCAGTACCGAGTTGAAAACTTCGAGTGCTCTAAAATGTATTACGTATATAAAAGTTGCACATTCTTCTATTTAAAGCTTCATGCATAAATTAAAATTGTAGGATTTTAGTCCGAAAAGCCTTTTGGATTTGCAGTATTTGAATGTGATGCTATAGTAACGCAGTGACAGCTGACTGTACGTGATGGTTAGGAGTTCAATTCATTTGAGAATGTTTACAAAATAATATTTTCCATAGAGGAAATAAGGTAATAATTTATTCTGCTAATTGAATCCTTATGGATAAAAAATCTTTTCATCGATTTATATATATAAAGCGCAGCCTCGACAAGCCCTACTATAAATATCTTGTTCTACTCTATATGGGACAAACATGAATATAGTAGCTGAAAGTTAGAATTTACCATAAAAAATGTAGTCTTAAATATGTATCTACGTTGTTGCTATGTGAAATGCTTCTTCTCCCTTTTTTAGCTTCACGCAATATCCCCCTCATAGCAGAGTAGGCAGAGGAAACCTGGGAATATAGTGTCCAGACACTCTTTCTCTGTTAAGATAAATATGCGAAAATTAATTATTATAATATAATTTATTTATTAGTTTATATACAAAAAACTTAAGCGACATCATCACTAGGCTCTTTGTGCCTACCCTACAGTATGTGATAGAGGTGAGTGTGATTGTGATTTTATTTCTTTACTTTTTACTTCCCTAGGGGAGAAGTCAGAGAGGACGGAGTGTTAAGCGCTAGTGTCTGCATGCCTCTTTCGCCTCATCATCTATTATCAACCTGATAACAAAATACCTATGTGGGGGTCAGTGATGGAAGATTTGCTCGTAACGATCTCTACCAACCCTATCTAAGGCTGCAACACTTAATTTACTACGAACTTCATAAAGGCATACGATGCTAGGGTGTCCTCTGGAGGCGACTCGCACCAGTGCGTCCCTGCTGGTGTAATTAGTGGAGACGAATGCGGCGTTAGGGACCGCCACTCAGAACGCCATGTGCGGAACAGTGGCAAATGGAGGACGAATTTACATATAAAATTATTTTATTTATACTTAAAGTGGCCAGCCGTTACGTATTGGTTGTGAATTCAATTCCCACTCGAGGAAATTAAATATTGAATATATTTATTTCTTCGCTCTGGTAACGAGACAAAAGGAGGAATTCCACCACTCTATTCGCAATGCCTCCAGAATTCGGGGGAAATGTGGAGAGTGAAAGTGTCGTAATGGGAACGGACTATCCAGGTTTCCTCTGTCTACCCAGCTATGTGCGGGATATACATTGTGAAAAAAAATCATATACGGTAAAACCGGGATAGTTGAAAAAAATTAACATAAATATATTTAGATTTACACATATTCGCCATATAGTAAGCAGAGGCAGTCTAATATCAATATGTTTTCCACTTTATAGGCGACGTTGGGTTCCGCTACTCTGTACTATGATGAAGTTACTATATATATACATATAATATATGTATACACACATGTTAAATGTTTTATACCCAACAACCAACTGTGAAAACACAGTGTTAATTCCTAGGATTTGCAAACGTGAAAGCTCGTAATTAGATGGACTTATTCAATTTGAATAGTATAACTTTGGATACTTATATTTAAGCCAGTAGTGTCCACTATAAAGCTTGTAGGTTCGAAGAATTGATATATTTACTATTTTTATTTCGTTGCTCTGGTACCGGGGCAAAGCAAAGAGTTCCGCCACTCAACATACAAAGACTCAAAAATCGGGAAGTTTACGTGGAAAGAAGTGCCTTAACACATAAAAAGGAAGCAATATATTCTTTTTTTCTTCATATTAAAGTCGAATATACACAGTACATATCGTTCAATAAGAGTTAACATGTGTAACATTTCTAATATCCAAAATCGTAGAAATAGCTATAAACCTAGAATAGAAATACAGTAGTAAATTCGTTGTAGTTCAGATTCGCTCTCAACTGTAGTCGTATTCATGTTAGATCCTATACACCGATTCAGTGAACACAAGAGAATAACGTATCCTGTTGAATTTTCCACGACAAAATAACATTTATATAGACAGTATCAAGGGTCTCGCATTTTAGAGGTATTGTTTAGATAGTAAAGAAGTATTGTAGATATAGTAGGTTCGATTTCATCTATGCAGAGGCAATACTAGGCAGAGGGTTTCAGTGTTAAGGCACTGTTTTCCATTTTCCGTTGAATTCTACATACTTATAGGGGATTATCTTCTTTCGATTTTTTTATATTAATTATTTTATCTAACCAAGCTATATTTTGTTTGAGACATTATGACTACAGCAGCCAATGTATATAAAAATAATAAATGGAGATATATAGAAAAAGAATTTACACTAAGAGTCCATTTATCTTAATTAATTTTAATGTAATTTCGTAATAACAGATTATTAATGTAAGAAAATTATTCAGATTAGACCGGAAGTTACCGGGTTAGAATAATGGGATTGAAATTTCAGCAATATTCCGTTGTTATGTAGTAGCCGTATGTTGAATTTGATTCATAAATGTTAGGAATATTATTCCAGTGAGGGGTACAAGACCCAATTCCTCGAGATGATATATATGTAGGTATAAATATTTTTAATATTTATTTAACGCTAAACATATTTATATTATTTTTTGTTAAGAAATTCATATTCAATTGTTATCCATTTTCCGCTAGAATTCAAATCAGTACGTGCGTGCGTGAGTGGCGGAATTTAACACCGCAATTTGCCTTCCGAGAACGAGAGATTCAAAATAATTTATTAACCTTAATGGAGATCGAACCTACTACCACCGCGTTAACAATCAGCGATCTAATTGATAATTTTCTTAGGATTACCTTGACTTACGTTTCCCTAGGTCATTTAAACAGCAAATAAATTAAAAGCAACTTACCAGACATCTGTGAAACAATCTTTCAAAGTAATTAAAAACTTTCCCTGCCTAATGTCTGACTGTATAAGTATACACGCGATGTTTACAGGTATTATTTTTACTCGAGGGAATCTTCAAAACATTTTTCCCACGGACTAAACAATACCAAATTCCTTAACATCGATATCTAATAAGAAATATCGTTTGTCTATAAGAATAATATAGAAAATGGAACTTAACGCCGCTCTTCACCGCAACAGAACAGGAAAATGAGAATCATTTCTAGTGTAACTAATAGTTTTTGGGTGAGAATGAACTCACAACCCACCCGTATTTACAATTACACTGATCAACGACGGTTTCAATAAATTTTTAATCAAAATATTTTCACTAAACACCTAGAAAAAATTGATCATAAAATAAAAATCTTTCACTAGGCCTTGATATTTTTGATACTTTGCCTAAGATGGAAAAGCTGGTAATCTGTCTTGATATATAACATGTTCGCAAGTGTCCATTTCTGACCTGCTTTCAGATATATGGGGGCTTAGCTCCAGTTGGTGACATATTGTTTGATTAATAAGTCTTAGTCCATCACGGATAAGTAATTTAAATGTGATTTTTTTAGCTTTACGCCCGCACGCTTGGTTACGCAGAGGGCACCTGGGAACCTTGTATTAAAACAGTGCGTCTCCATTAAGACACTTTCTCTCCTCACGCGGCATTATGGAGGCATTAAGTCTTGAATGGCGAAATTCAAAGCCACGTAACTACTTTTTTTAACAGAATTTCCTGGAGTGAGAATCGAACCTACAATCTGTCGCGTTTACAGTTGCACGCTTGTGCACCTGTAAAGGCTGCTTGTGCACCACGATTGACTTCTGTGTTGTGAGTTGTGAGTTCGGCTTACCTTAGAATTAGGCAATGATTACATTTAATTAATTTCATGTCTCTAGCTTAAAAGACAAGACGGTGCTAGCTTCCTCTACTCTACGTATCAATATTGTGCGCTAATAAAATGTCTTATTCCTCCGAGGACTTATATTCTTTTTCGTGACATTATATAAACATTTAAAAAACCATTTGTTTTCATCGACAACTTAAAGAAACCCCCATTTATTCTTTGTTAACTAAGTTTGAATAGAAGCTTTAAAAGGAATTAAAAGTAATGAAAATGAAAAAAATCGCTTAAAACGATCAATTTTATCGCCAGGATTGTTTATTGGGCAACACAATGTATACGAATTTCCAGAAATGCTCCACGAAAATTTATATATTTGTTTGCAAAGTAAACGCTATGTCTGTACTTAAAGGGAATTAATTTCAATTGGTGCTGGAAATTCATTTCCTCACCTAGTTTTATGAGTTGAATCTCGTATCTTCACGTATTTTTGAGGCCACAGGTGGCGTAGTGAAGCAGATTCTAATAGTTATCGTAATGGACGTGGGTTCGATTTTTCACTAGAGCAAATGTATTATCCTTATTTCATATACTGTTCTAGTATGAATAAATAAAAACGCCGCCGCGAACATAAGCCATACCTTCTTTTAATGCTACGACAGAATTCCTATACATTTTTGACGACGTAAATAAATTTATTTATTTTCCCAAAGAGAAATTGAATCCAAAACTATATAGCCTATACGAATCGAACGAGTGGGTTCGATTCGTATAGACTATATACTATATATATATATATGGCCTCTAATTATAACAATATTTTTATTCTACTAAATTCATGACTTAAGACGTATAATAAAAGCCCCCTAACTAACTATAAAGTAAGAACTATAATGAAAACTACACAAAGATTTTACGCTAAGGAGGAACTCGTATTAACATCTGCTTCGAGTTTGTATATTCGGAGTTTAAATAAGTTATAAGAAATTAGGTTATGTTTACTTTGATATATAAATCGTTTAAATAGATCATGTAAAGTGATTTATCTCTCCGTCTTGTTTTTTATATTATGTTATGAAACACTTTGTTTTAACCGACTTCGAAAAGGTAGCCACTCTTCAATAGTTAATTTTCCGAGTGCATCGTGTTTACAGTCAAACGCTGAACCACGGAGTAATAATGGAACGCGGCGTTGGGTTCCGCTGCTTATTTGCGCATTATATTGTGAAGTTTTATACAATGCGCACATAAGTGGTAGAAATTAAAGAATTTCTATGTATTTCTCTTTAAAATATTTCAAATATTTTTCAGTATTCGTAGTAATATTTATAATTTTAAAGGAACAAATTTACTTCGAAGGCACTACTTTAGCGACCATTACAGCAGAGGTCCGTGATACTTACATAAATCACGTTACAAAAGGTAGAGCTTCTTCTATATAATTTTGTGTCATATTTCTTAGCATCCCAGCTTATTTAGTGAATTCATAGTCTCTCCTTATAAACTGTCTTGATAGTTACTAAAAATTATAACATTTAAATTTGTTTATAATGGGCCGTGGCACAGGGGCACAAAGTGTGACTGTAAGCACGAATGGTTGTGGGATCGATGCCCACTAGAGGAAATGAAATATTTATATAAATTTAAATTTTCATTTCTGTGGGTTGGTGACGAGGCAAAGAACGGCGTTGAGTTACGCCTTTCAAAGAACAATGCCTCTAGATTTCGGTGAAACACTTTTCAAAGTTTGAAACAGAGTGTTTAAACACTAGGGTCCCTCTACCTACCCTGCTGTGTGCAGGATACACTTCCTTCCTCTTCCTTCCTGACTTGCTCTGTATATTTCATTGGAATAATAAAAAAATATATTAAATATTAAAGTAAAGTAAAAATTACATCTCAAAAGAAAAATAACCCAATCGATGATTCAAAGCCTCTATGTATGTGCTAAACGATCGTTCCTCGCTCCCACTTCTTCTCCTTTGTGGGATATGGCACTTTTATCGGGTAATTTATAACATAGTGCTTGGGGATTGTCAATTTGTAATGGAAACATTTGAAAGCTTATGGCACATCGGTAGTGTGGATTTTATTTGTTAGCCGACTGTGGGGCGCAAAGGAGGGTAATGTGTTTATCAGTGTATGTATGTTTGTTTTTGTGTGACGTTGTAGAAACTAATGGAGTTATTGATTTTGTTGATGACAGAGGTGTCCTGTACTGTGATGCATATTTAAGAGTTGGAACTCATTGTTTAACCAATAAAATTTTCCCAAAGAAATACCTTGTTAAATTTGAATGGTTTCCGAATTTTAATCCTGATGAACTATTAGGCTTTCTTTTTCTTTTTACTTTTAATGCAGTGAGATTTCTTGTTTATTTCTTACATTTTAATTTACTTCATTTTCTATTTATACATTTCAAAATATCATCTCAATTAAAAATATATAAAACAAAATTATATATATGAAAATGTCATTAAAAAAATTGTGGATATCATGGCAATCATCATCATAATGTTATGGAAAAGTTATAAAAAATATTTTTAGTGATGTAGTTGGAATGTGCCTAACGAAATAAATTGTGTTGCTACATATACTACGAGATTAAATTCTAGGATTTGAAGCTTGACCTCATAATCATCGATTATTTACTATTTTTAAAATTACAGAACAAAATGACATTTCTTTAATCTCTATATTCCACATAGAAATTGTAGGTAGGCAACCAATTTCTGTCCTTCCTTTGGGATTCGTTTTACAGAAACTGTGAGATCAAATCAGTTATCGCAAATGTACGAGGCGATCGCACAGTTTCACAAGTCCTCTGGGACTGGGAGATGTCATAAGAATCCACCTTCAAGTGAAATTAGACTAACAGATATAAATTACTCCGTTCCCCCCTAGATATATACTATAGATATATTGTAAATATAATATAAAAATAATAAATCTATATATATTATTACATTAGAAACTAGAAATACGATATTTTATATTACAATTCACCTAGTAATGCTTTTTCATAATGACACATAATTTTATCAGTGATACATAGATAAGCTAGAATCAAGGCAATGCGTTCTCCGCTTTCCGTTTTCCACAGAAAAAAATAGAAAAAATGGATATAGAGTCCACGACCATCACGCTTGCAATTGGGACAAGAAAAACCACGAATACATTTTTTCATCCCGCACATAGCAGAGTAGACAGAGGGAATCTAGGAACCTAATGTTAAGAAAACACTTCCGTTCTCATTTTCCACCGAAGCGAGGAAATGAAAATAAAATGAAATATTGAAAGTAAATGATAATGTCAGAACTACGTACCTCTAAGTAAACCCGTATTCTATGCATAATTCGTACTAAAGCTTGTACGGTCTAATTTAACTGCACCGCAGTTAGCTCCCGATATTAGTAGGAATATATTTGGGATAGTGTATAGAATAATGACTCTTATTTGTATTGTGTTAAAGTATATAACAAAATTTGATGTATGCTAATAAGGTAATATTTAGTTAAGTCAATGGTAATTACAAAGAGTTTGCTTGGTAGGTTGTGGTACATAATGCGCAGGTTTGAAGATACGGAGTTCGAATTTGTCCTATGACAATATTATGAATGTTATAGAGCACGTATAATAAAGTAAAAAATAATAATATTTCTTTGAATTTAATAATAACAAAAATATATTAAACTACTAAGAGCAGTGATATATTCATTTAACAATTTCACTACTGAACAAATAATGTTTCTAAAAATGCAAGAAAAAAAAATTAAAAACAGCGTAAGGCTGTAAAAGCGTAAGTTGTTGATTTGAAACCCATTCGAGTGAATGAAAATTACCATGCGGTGCATGGAGAACGGAGTGTTTTAACACTCGATCCCTCTGTCTATCCTACTATATGCGAGATAAAGCGTGAAACTAAAAAAATGAAGCAAACATAGCAATGGTCAGCAGCTTGTATAGCGAAGCAAATAATAAAACGCCAATATGTTACGTGACCACGCTCTATTGATTCAGCTTCAGCAATATAATATTTTCAATTTACTCGACATTTCACATTTTATAGTTTAACTAAAATATATTTTAAAATTGAAAATGGTTTTTGAAGAAATTTGAAATATTTTAATATTATTTTTAGTAAAGTATATTTAAATTGGAAAAGGTTCTAGATGTCGTATGTTGTGTGGCGGAACTAAACACCGTGTTTGGTCTTTACAGAGCGGGAAAATACATATAATTCATAATTATAATCACTTCCGTGTGGTCTGGCCTGGCCATGGCCTAAAAGTCTATTTATCGAGATTTATCTAAACCTATGAGGCCATCGTGGCGCAGCAGTACAGAGGTGCGACTATAAGCGCAACGATTATAGGTTCGACTCCCACTGGGGGATAATTATATTTAAAATTTTAATATCTTCGGTCTGGTGATGAAGCAGAACATGTGGTTGAATTCCACCACTCAGCACCTAATATCTCCGGAATTCGGCGGTAAGTAGGAAATGAAAGTGGTTTAATGTGATCAGCGTGTTTTAACACTAGGTTCCCAAGTTCCTTCTGCCTATCCTGTTATGAAGCTAGCCACTCGGGCATTTAGTACCCCATTGTCATATACCACTCCTACAGTTATATCCATTTGAGCATGCAGGCGAAACTGCAGGTTTTACCTGCTAAAAATTTTATAAAGTAAATAATGTAGGTAGAAGTAATCACTACATATTGGTTTCTGTGAAAATTGGAAAACTGGAATGTGAACGACGTACGTTTATTTTTTTATTCTTCATTATAAAAACTTATTAGTAGATGAAGCTAGTGACTAAGCTTTTAATACGTAAATTTGTGTAAAAATATTGCATTATAGAATTCGGCGGAAAATAGAGAACGGAGTGTCTCAAAACTAGGTTGTCTTTGCTTACCCTGCTGCTGTATGTGGGAATATAAAAACAACAATAAGCGGGCGAAGCCGCGTCTGCGTCGCTAGTTTTGAATTTAATTTTGTAACAAATATCCAAATAAATACACAAAAATTTCAACGTGAAGTATTAACTCAACATAGCAGTTCGCACGGCTGGCTTTAATAGCAGTAAATGAATCGAGTAACATACTCGTATGTAGGTTTATAATGGTTGAATCGTTTGTATTACGACAAAATTGATGTATTAATATATGTTTTTTATTCAGATTGACGCTTTTTTTTTCACATAAGTATAGCAGGGGGAAGTTTCTCTGGTTGGGTTTTGTCATTCTAAGTTTCTTATACATATTAATGAGATAAAAGTAGAGTTCTTAGTCTCTAGTATTAATTTTGACAGCTGTAAGTTAACCTGTTGATGAACTTTAAATATCATTTACAAAAAATCTTAGGTACGCAGAATAAAAATTTGGTGCCTTTCTTCCTTTTTTTATGAAATTTGGCAAGAAGTGAGATATTACTTCTATGAATAGAAAAAAAACTGAAAATTGGTATTTTTTTCTAGCAAAAAATAACGTAATTATATTTAATATAAAATTAAATATACTAAAACCATGAAACTGGTGACTACTGGTAATGCAATAAATTTCTTTTTTTTTTGTATAGCATTCTGACAATTTTCTTTGGAAGGAAATTAATAATAAAATGAATAAATACAAATAATTAAAAATAATTCAACAACACTATTCCTCTCCTAGATATATAAATATTACCTACTAGGTACCTGCATATATTCATATTTTATTCATTTCCCTCTATGCAAAGCGTTACCCACTTACAAGTATCGAGGATTGAGTGATCTGATTTAAATGGAAAACAGCCGTTTTATATTCGAAACAACACAATGTGACAGTAAAACTCTGAAATACGCCAATAATCGTAAAATACGTATTAAAAAGTTTCTATACAATTCACATTGGAAGTCGACTTTTTATGTCAAATTTGAGTTTCAAGTTGCTTTTGTTGTAAAATTAGCATTTATGATAAGTGATTAGAAAAGATAATTATCTTTTTATGTTTATTTTTATTATTACGGTCGAGGCCATTGAGGCAGTGTAAAAGCGATGATAGTAGGTTCGAATTCCACTCGGGGGAATTAAATGTCTCATCTATCTACATACCTATGCGAGACGTGAACCTGAAAAAAAAACTAAAACTCTAATTCGAGTATGTTCAAGATATGTCGATTTATGGAAAATAGATTATTTTTTTATTTATAGATCGATTATAATAAAATAAACACTAAGCATATGTTAAAGGGAAGCTTGCCAATGTATAAGAATATAGTAAAAACAGCGTTTAAGTAAACAGGCAAACCGACAAAAATTTTAAAAATATATTTTTTATTCTATTACATCGTTAAATGCCCCAATAATAGATTTTTTACATAAATATCTTCTATGTACAGACAACGATCAGTTACAATATTATTTTATGTACAGATTTCAGAAAATTGAATGTGAAATTGAGGTTCTATTATAATTCAAATGCCTTATCACACTGCGCAGACTTCACAAAGCGGAGACAAATTAATGCTGAGACTTAAGAGCATCGGTGGCTTATTTAAAAGGATTTTATACTTTGCCATATCAAACTGGATATTATATGTGAAAATTCATAAAAAAAACTTTCTTTTTAATTTAAAAATAAAAAAAAAGTGTACGTACCAGGTAATATTTTTATTCATTCACCATATCTAATTTGTAAATGGCCATTATGTTCCATTATACCTTATTCAAATGGATTTTGATGCGGTTTTTGCTATTATACAGAAATATTTTAGAGGAAATTTATATGTATAATACAATATCAAATTTAAGTCAAGCTAATAATATCGAAGATTTGTATTGAGATATCCTAAAAATACATGTTTCTGTACTTACTCCCAGTGAGATAAAGCAATAGCCACAATCGTGTAGTCTACGTGAACAAAGTTAATGAAACGTTAGTTTTAAACTGAGATATTAAATGTCGTTCTTCATTTTAAAAGGTATGATTTTGTCTATAAAATTTAATCTTCATAATCGTTTACTTTAATTATTTAAAAATACGCCTAGTATTAATAAATTAGGAAAACAATAATGAATCCTTAAATAAATTCAGATCTTAGTTTCTTTTTTGTTTTTCATATTGCAACATGATTTAATTATAAACTATTGTATATTGTAAGCTCTCCAAGTCGAATTATTTAATTTTAGAACCTAATGACAAATCGATAATTTATTCTATATACTAGAAAACTTTATAAAAACTAAGCATGCCACATGAAAACTTTGTAAAGAATATAAAAATGTTTTATACGTCCATAACAGTTTAGGGTAGTCGTAAATCACGACGCCCTCAAACTTGCCAACTTATGACTTTAACTGTTTCCGCTAACTTGTTATATATGATAGCTATTAGGGTACGAGATGTGTGCTCGGTATTCCTTTGTGGGATGAAGGAAGTGGATTCAATATTTTAATGTTGATAGTAAATCAATTAAATTTTATTTTTTATTTATAATTTATTTTATTTCAATCGTGAACTTGGCATTCTAAGCTACCGCGTGTCTACATTTATAAATATTAGATACTAGCGGACCCGGACGCGGCTACGCCTGCTTGAAATCTATACTAATATAATAAAGCGGAAGAGTTTGTTTGTTTGTTTGTTTGTTTGTTTGTTTGTTTGTTTGTTTGTTTGAATG
>JAKRZM010000304.1:73068-98361 GCA_036379175.1 Heliconius cydno galanthus
CAAACAAACAAACAAACAAACAAACAAACTCTTCCGCTTTATTATATTAGTATAGATAAACATAACAAGAATATGTTTATTTGATAATTGATAATGCAAATAATACCCATCAAATAGAAAATAAAAACATAAAAAAATGTATAATATTTTTAGGGTCAACAAAAACATTATTTTGATAAATTTCTTAGTTAAAGATTTTATATTAATTTAGAAATATTACACGAATTCGAAGCGCTTCCTCTTCCTCAAGCTCTTTACCAGAGAAAAAATTTTAAAATAACTAATTATCCCGATTTGAAATTGAACCCATCATTATTGTTTACAATCGGGCTCGCTCTATTTATGAGTAAAGTTATTTCATGTTTTCAACAACATTACATAAATTTCAGTTGTATAGTGTCGAACCGTGTCAGTATATCGAAGCGTAAGCCATCAACGAGACCGCAATTAGGGAAGTGCTAACTTCTGTTCAATATGTATGGTTCATCACTAAAATATACTTTGTAGACTAAAATAGATAAACGATTAATAATAATGAAATGGATGTGGGTTCGATCTCCATTCATGAAATATATTTTTTGAGCTTCACTCTGTAACCCGTATAAATTATCTGCGAGACAGAGAGAACCTAGTGTTAAGGCACTCTCTTTCTTAATTATCTGCCCAATTTTCGAGATATTGTATGTTGAGAGATCTAGTTTAATTTTACTTCCAAAACAGTAAAAGATGTTAAGAAAACGGAAGTTAACCCTTACAGCGTTCTCCGATAAAATGTAATTTAAAAATGACAAGGGTTGTTTTTATTAGTACTCCGTCATCCCTTAGGCTATTTCTCTTAGATACGAGTACATATATACAAAGTTGAAGTCTAATAATTTTATTCAAACTATATTTATTTCTTATAATAAGCTTTAATCTTTTCCTTTTTTTTTGTTAAAATTGTGACTAATCTTAGAGAAAAACGTTAAAATTTAATATATCATCATTTTCTCCATGGTTCCAGGGAAAAAGTAAGTTTCTAAAGTGAGTGAAGGCGAATGTACCTATTAAAATATAAATTTTTATTTTATATATTTATATATTATACTTCTTATTTTTTTTTCTTTTCCTATATCTTTCAAT
Organism: Heliconius cydno galanthus; assembly: GCA_036379175.1. Classification (NCBI taxonomy): domain Eukaryota; kingdom Metazoa; phylum Arthropoda; class Insecta; order Lepidoptera; family Nymphalidae; genus Heliconius; species Heliconius cydno. The sequence goes on from JAKRZM010000304.1 coordinate 74,191, forward strand.
TAAAATCTAAGTAATCTCTTAAGTCTTTAAGGAAAAACGAAATATATTAACTAAATTAATTGAGAGGTGACCTTTTTCTAAGACGTATTACAGCGTACGTAACTAATAGAAATGTATTTCTCTGGGTAATTTACCTCAAAATCTTTACGTAAAATATATCCCACCTGCACTTATAAAATTAAAGTTGGGACTATTAAGCAACAGATAATGTAAAGTATCATATAGATATTTTATCATAATGTATTATTTATTAGGCTAAGGGTTTCAGATAATAATCTAATCTTTAATACTATCTAGCAGATAGAAACTGCTGATATTTTTTCCTGTTTCACCCTCAAACTCCCTGACAATTTATATATTAGACAATGCAAAAAAGATTTTTTAACAATCGACTTGCTACTTGTCTATCTTAAAAAAAAGAAGTGTATAAGATAATAAAAGATACGTACCATGAGTCTGTAGTGCAAGAAATAATAATAATAAAAAACAAATCTGGTATACATATAAAAAGCGAAGAAGTAAAAAAAAATATATAATATATACCCATAATGTCTAAAATTTAATTTAAATGGAAAATAAAGTAGTAGTGATTTTTTACCAGGCCTTCCAAATAAATATTATTTAAAGAACAGCTTATTTTTATCGTTTTTTCCTTTTTATTTTTATTTAATCGCTTACTTGAATCCTATCAGATAAAAAATATGAAAGAGTTATACTTTAAAAATTAATTTTACCCATAAAAGTTGTTATAAAACCTGTTATCAGGCGCTCATATCAAGATGAAGCCCATAAAATCCAGAGTATCTTAATATGTCACCCCTGGATCGCTAATAAAAATCTTGTTTTTACATTTAGCACAGTAGGAAACTTGTCTTGGGCGTATGGATAGTAGATTCCAATCTTTCTTTATATTTTAGACAATACAATTCTTTTACACGCTTGTATAATATATCTTATGTGTTATTTTTCACTAAATGTAAGTAACGTAAATCGATTGATATGACGTTAATGCTGTTAGCCCCACTTTCCTTTACAACGGAACTGGTTGATTAGGAGTGTACTCTGTCTCTGAAAAAGTGCAGGCACTACGTGACTCTCTCAGGGTGTCGTCAGCGGTAAGGTAAGGCGGCGTTTGGATTGATTGACTCGTCACTCAACACATAATACCTCAAATTCGACCGCAAAGTAGAAAACAGTGTCTTCACAATACATGCTCCTTCATCATCAACAGCCATCTTTTGTCCACTGTTGGACATAGGCCTTCCCCAATTCCTCGCCACCACACTCGATCTTCAGCTTTTCGGACCCATCTGCTTCCCGCTAATCTCTTCATATCGTCGGTCCATCCTAAAAAAATCACTAAATAACCTTATAAATATAAATATAATTCCGAGCAAATAGATATCTATCTAATTTTGGTTAAATTTATACCACACTCATTACGTTATTTATAGCTCCTTAATCGCTTCCAAACACATAAAAACAAAAGTTTTAAGATTTTACAACTTCCCTTTCTTATCTTTTATAATTCTATCTAATATTATCATATTAATTGTGTCTCCCACAGAGAGTAATCAGGCATTATATTAAATTCGATGGTCCCAACTGCCTATGTCAAATAGCGTACGCTATATCGTTTATTTACTGCAAATGAAATCTATAAAAACAAGTAGAAATATCTTTAAATGTAATGTTAGAGTAAGAAATTATTGGCTTTTTAGTGTTGTAAGTATACTAGATTCTAGGTCATGTATTAAATAAATATTTTTAGAAGGAGGCGAGGAACTTAATTTTCTGGTATTTTAACAAGCCTTTCTGCTTGTTTGTACCAATTAATTTAACTTGTATTATTAAAATTACAGTTTATTTTTACATGAGGTTAATGCTGTTAGCCCTATTGGCTTTTACAGCGACACCGGTTGGTGAGGGAAGAGGGTACTCTGTCCCTGAAGAAATGCAAGCACTAAGTGGCTGCCTGTGAGGAAGTCGACGACTGTAAGGGATAAACCTACAAAAAACAGAAATAATTCTCGAATATCAATTTTAGGCAACGATTTTTAGATCAGACCGAAGTAATGTTTTTTTTAGTTGCATTTTTTCCTAGATTAATAATAATATTATATTTAAATAATAGATTTAAGTACAATTTTAAATAAAAACATAAATAAGCTCCAAATTAATCAAAAGAAAAAATATTTACTTAATTAATTAAACCGAACTTGCGGGATGACGGAAGATTTATTACAGCATCTCCAGACCGTACCAGATATTCGTAGTATAAAAAGAATCATTCAAAATTTAGTACATGTCTGTCCAATTATTTTATTTTATATATTTTTTTTGTATTTATTGTTTTTTNTATTTTTACATGAGGTTAATGCTGTTAGCCCTATTGGCTTTTACAGCGACACCGGTTGGTGAGGGAAGAGGGTACTCTGTCCCTGAAGAAATGCAAGCACTAAGTGGCTGCCTGTGAGGAAGTCGACGACTGTAAGGGATAAACCTACAAAAAACAGAAATAATTCTCGAATATCGATTCCAGACCGAAGTAATGTTTTTTTTAGTTGCATTTTTTCCTAGACAGAGGGAATTTAATAATAATTTAATTGGCTACTCACATTCAATTTCTTATTATTATTATATTTAAATAATAGATTCAAGTACTACTCGTATTTTAAATAAAAACATAAATAAGCTCCAAATTAATCAAAAGAAAAAAATATACACTTAATTAATTAAACCGAAGTTGCGGGATGACGGAAGATTTATTACAGCATCTCCAGACCGTACCAGATATTTGTAGTATAAAAAGAATCATTCCAAATTTAATACATGTCTGTCCAATTATTTTATTTTATATTTTTTTTTTGTATTTATTGTTTTTTTTTAATATTTGGCCTCTCTTTTTCTTTTATTATTAAAATCTGCTTCACGCTGTATCCCGCACGCAGCAGGGTAGGCAGAGAGAATCTTCTGTTAAGATATTTCGTTCCCCACATTCCGCCGAGTTCTGGAAGCATTGCGGTTTAAGTGGCGGAACTCAACGCCGTGCTTTACCTCGACACCAGAGCGAAAATTTAAAAATATAAATTTAAATAAATATTTAATTTCCACGAGTGGGGATCGAACTCACAACCAGACGCTTTTGATTGGTTATTATAGTATACCTATGTATTCTGCTAAACACTTAATTTAATAATTTAATGTAATATTGCTTCTTATTTTATATTTATAAGATAGCCTGTAGAAACAAAAAGAGAAAGAGAAAAAAAATTAAAGAGTTTGTTTGTTTTTAGTATCGTGTAGCTATAATTATTATGCACTTTAAACAACACGTTTTTTTTCAAATCACAGATAGATTTATTTAATTTAATTCAATTTATTTATATATATATAGATTAAATTATAATTAAACAAAACAATCATGCGACCCGCAACAATATTTGACCACCCCTGACATGCCTAACGAGCGTATTGTTACAAATTAGAGCACCTGTGGAGTAAACAACACTAGTTCCAGTAATTTGATCTACAATAGATACTTCACTATGATTAATATGAGGTCTTTGATTTAATGAATTTGGTAGATATTATACTTATTTTGTATGATTTATTTGTATAAATCATTTAGTATTAGAGCTATATTACAACATTTTTGGTTATTTATACAATAAATATATTCAATGTTTTATTTAGTTTAATAGCTATGTACTATACATAGCAAAAAAGCCAAAAAGCTAATGTTCACACTTCTTTACTTCTTCTTTACTGTTTTTGACTTCCCGCACATTTTTTTAAGTGGTCCATCGCTAACATAACGTATCCTGCACATATAAAAGTAGGCAAAGGTCCTCTGTTCCCTTCAAAACACTTCCGTTCCTCCGTTACTGAGCGTGTTGAGTAACGGAACTCAATACCGTGTTTGGCCCCATCATCAGAGCGAAAAAAAATATAATATTAAATATTTCATTGCCTCGAGGAGGAAACGAACCCACAACCAGACTGATCTAAACATAAAAATTATTTAAATTTTAAATAATATACTACATTGAATTGATAAATAGAGACGTAACTTGATTAATAATTTCTATATCTCTATGGTCTCAAACAAGACAATGTTAGTTTAATCTACACTACGAGCTCAAATAGACCAAACCATCCCTTTTGTATAATAATTCCTCTGTAAAGCCTAGATCTTAGTCAACCTAGGTCAAAGTGCTACTAATCTTAATCTTGAACCTACTGGAAGGTGTTTTGCAAGATATGTGGGATTGTGGGCAGCATATATATACGAGGTATATCAATACATGACATCATTTTAACGGAATTGGGAAGTATACTCGTATAATTGTGCACACAACTGTTTTAAATTCTCACTTATATGGACATTTTTTTAAATTTCCCGTAGTCCCGGAAAGTGGGGATCGGGGTGTGTTAACTCTATGTTCCCTTTGCCTACCCTGCTGTGTGCGGGATACAGCGTGAAGCTGATAAAAAAAATATATAATATAAGTATAGTGTACGTATATACCAGGTACTTTACAGCTTTAACATGTCAGCAAATCTTACCTGTCTACATAACATTAGTCTGTTAACAAGAAGACAGAAATGGCTAGGAGCCAGACAAGCTGTCTTGAATTTCCACAGGATTCCGCTTTGTGTATTTAGTCGTCTAATATATATTACGTTATATTATATAACATATAATATATATTTCTAATTATAATAATTATAAGTATATGACTGAAATAAAAAATAATAAAGGTAATAGGGTAATTACTTATTTAACCTATTAAAGATGCTAAGATAAAGAAAAAAATGGTGATTTTGAGTCGGCCTCGCCCACCGACGCTTCCATATAAATTTCAGGATTGTAGGAAAGTACAAGATATAAAAAATACAATTTATAAGACTAACAACTTTTTTCAAAAGTTGACAAACTTAAGTTTCCAGGCATATTTACTCATTTTGTATGAAATGAACTACAAATATAAGTTTGTTATTTTCTTTTTAAAATACCTATAAATTTTCAATTTTCGTATTTTTTTCTTTATTTATTCGCAATGAAAGAAAAATATTAAATATTCCTCTCCACTAAATGAGAATCAAATCCACGACCGTTCCGTTTACAGTTGGCTTGCTTGTGCTGCAGTGCCTCGACAACCTATTAATACAACCTGAATATTCTATGTAAATCGTAAATCAACGATTCGAAAGTGCTTTGCCTATTTGAATAAAGAGTATTTTGTTTTTAATTATGGGTATTATATACCCAATTTTCATTTGAACTATTTCGTTCCTAATTGTGCTAAAACAACATAATTACATATTTATTTATTCATTGGCGGTTTATACAGAATTTATTGGAAGCATATTAGCTTAAACTATGTCAATAAAATTTACACATGTATACATGAAAGGCACTCTAATTTGATTAATAAATATTAAAGTTTTATAAGTTCAATATAAAATTGATTTTATTTATATTTTTTTAATGTAACTTTATCGAATTGGAGGCCAGTTGTGGCACAAGAGTGGGGCTGTAAACGCGACAGGTTGTGGGTTCGATTCCCATTCGAGGAGATGAAATATTTAATATTTACATTTTTTCGTTCTGGCGTTAAGGCAAACGCTTGTGCCCTTGCACCACGACTGGATTCAATTCCCAATCCGAGGAATGAAATATGTAATATATTGATGTCCTCGTTTTGGTAACAAGGCGTGGCGTTAAGTTCCGCCACTCAGCTTACTATAGAGAATCTTAACACTAGGTTACCAGGATCCTTCTGCTTATCTATATATATAAAAGGACTTGTCCTCACTGACTGAGGTAAGACGCACGCACAGCCGTAACCGCTGTACGTAGAAACGTCAAATTTGGACAGATGTTTACTTTCATAATCTGGACATACACTAAGAAGGGATTTTGAAAAATTTTAACCCTAAATGGGTAAAATAGGGGTCCAAAGTTTGTATGGAAAAAAAAATTAAATCGGCACCGATTTTTATAAAATTTAAAATTTAGATTTTAAAAAGTATTTAATTGAACACGTATTTCATCGTTTTCTAGAATTCTCCCCCTAAGGGTGCAAATAAGGGGTTGAAAGTTTGTATGGAAAAATTCTTAAATCGCCACCGATTTTTATAAAGTTTGATATTTAGACTCTTAAAAATATTTAATTGAACATGTGTTTCGTGGTTTTCTAGAATTCACCCCTAAATACGCAAGCGAAGCTGCGCGCGTCCGCTAGTCTGTTATAAGCGGGATACAGCATCAAAAAGGTTAGGTTAGGTTAAGGCTATTACAGTTAGCAATTTATTTTGTTAAAATAACTCTTATAAATATTATGAAACATAAATATTTTGGCTGCACCCTTGGGTTAGTCACGTTCTGCTTACGTCACGTGGATGTCGTTACGGTCATTAATTTCAACAAAGCATTTTATTATGAGGTTAAAAATGAAACGTAGGGGGCAATTCAGTTTGAGGTGTCATCCACACTAATTAGTATAATTAGAAAGAACGACAGGACTACTAAATGGTTATCCTTTTATTTATTTTCATGTTAAACACATTTTTTTAAATTAAATATCTTGGACAAAGGAGTTTTTTTTATATTATTATAAATTTAAACGAGGAAGTCGTGTAGAAGTGGCACAGCGTTTGAACTTAAATGTAGAGGCATTTTTTTTTATTTTTCTCACTCTGTGTACGTAGCACATCGTTGAGTTCCGCCACTCAACACACAATGTCTCGAAAATTAGACAATACGCGGGAAACAGAGAATCCTCACAAAGCTAACCTCACCCTGCTGTATGCTAGATGCTAAACTAATGTATCTAGATAATTAATTTATATAACCTAATAATGAAAAAAAGTTCTGAAATAATTTACACAGAATTTTTTCTTAATTTAATAATCAAAATAAGAAGCAATAATTACATGAAATAAATTTTCATTCAAATAAGCAAAAACATACCATAAAAAATCCCACTGCCACCCAAAGCCGCCAGTTTTCATATACCTACATATATAAGAGTACAGACAAGAACTCAACATAACAAATTCCAGATTCTACATACTAAAAGCCATACTTCCCAAAACCACAATATCATTGAAAGGAAATTCATGTTGTATCAATTACATAGCCCTTTGGAATGCTAGCAATTTTTCTTTTTTTTTTATTTATAGTGAATTTCTTATTTTCCTTATTTTCTTTGTTTATTTATTCACAGAATTGTTTACAGTATTGTTTTATAAAAGCATAGCTTACTGTTTCGAATGTAATCAGTTCAATTTACTTAGGATTTCTTTTTTTTTTCAAATTCATTTGATATTGTTTTCTGTAGTGAATAAAGTACGTAACGATACTAGAGGGTAATTGCTGTGTACTGTGTAATTATACATGCGCTGGTACTCCGAAAAGTGCGGAGTTAAGTTCCGCCATTTAATTTGCAATATCTGGAAAATTGACATTTGACGTAATTTAATGACAGAACAAATTACATGTGGTCAGAGCGTTGGACGGTTTCCAAGAGACGGGGGTTCAAATCCCGCAATATTCAATTTGTTATATGTTTTCTACAAAAGAGTAGAAACTATTTAACATTCCAGGGATTTTCAGGGCAATGATTGGGACTTGCAATCTCTACTGACCAATCTCCTCTCCCCACCAAATCAAATTAAGATATTCAAATAAAATCACTTAAAATCTATTGCTTTGTATAGATGCTTCAATATAAGAGGTCTTTGGTAAAAAGTAATAACTAAGCAAGATTTTAAACAAAAAATCTAAAACGAGATCTGGCCTCGCGTTTTCTTGTTTTCATCCCAATCGAGTACACTTGACATATTTCGATAAAATACTGCCTAGATTGATATAAAAAATTTTCAATAGACAAGGTTAAGTAACCAATTAGAATTCAATAAATCCATTGTGTTTCATTATAATAACTATTCATTCATAATATAATTATTTTATATTCACATATTAAAGTTTTAGACCGTCGTGGACCTGCGGTAAAGCAACTGACGCAATGGTTGTGGGTTCAATTTCAACACAAGAAAAGTAATTATTTTAGTTTTCCCGCTCTGGTTACAGAACGAGTTCTGCCACTCCTCACGCAAAAGTGGGGAACGAAGCGTATAAGCCCTAGATGTCCTCTGCCAATCTATTCATAATTTTAATATAAAATGTATAGTCATCTATACAAATAGTCTATACTAGTGGCAAGACACTAGGTTCCCTCTGCCTACCTTACTATGTGCGGGATACAGCGTGAAAATAAAAAAAAATACCATCCAAAGTAAACATTACTTAACTTAGATGGTACTACTACAAACTTATAGCCTTTTTTCTTCACAATACCCAAGATTTTTCTATTATATTATACCATCATTTATATTCGTTAGTTATTATAGAGAGTGAGATTCGTATGTTAATATGAGAGCCGCAATATGCTTACACCATGGTTACTGGACGACGGTCAAACCACTTAGTTACATTTACATATCTTGAATATACTCGTAGCAGTTCTAGTTCTCGTTCTAGTTTTAGCTTGTATGTACTGTCATATCTATATTTTATTGGGTTATTATTATCTAACGATTTGTTTGAGTTCGTCGTCGTTCTTTGTACCTATATGTAATATATTTCATTGCCCCGCATAAGAATCGAACCCACAAACTTGCTTACTTGCATTTTTTTTGCTTTGGCAAGAAATTTCACGAATCTGGGAAACAGAAGTATCTTAATGGAAACGTAGTGTCTTAACTTTAGGTTCCTTGGTGCTCTCTCACTACCTTCCTACGTGCTTGATATGGCGTGAAACAAAATAATATATATGTAAGGGTAATGTTTTTATTTAAACTTACACATTTTGAGAGATCGATAAGGGCCATTATGATTAATTTCATAAGTGTGTGATTTTCGTTTGACGAAAATAGATTTCCCTTTTATTCATACGTTCTAATTGTATAAATTTGAACCTATGATTACATGAAACATAGCTAAAACCTTAGTCCATCTATTACGCATGCACAATCTACTAAGCAATTTTTCTGAGTAAAATATTCCTTGCTGTCTTGTCTAATATTCATAATTGTATCCCCGAATATTTACGCACCAAATAAAACTGTAAGATAAAAGTTTTGATAAATATATTTTGACGTAGAACTAAGAGGGCTTTTACAATTGCTTAAGTATATTTTTTGAATTTAATACAAGGGCACAACATTAGTATGTGTGCTCGACGGTTATGGGTTTGATTTCCTTTCGGGAAAATGGATTCCATACATTTTCTTGCTGTGCGCGTTCTGTGTGGGCTAAAAAAAGGTACGGTAAGGATCTAAATTCTCGAAATGGTGGGAAAAGATAAATATTAGACTTTTAGATTCTTCTTTCAAAAACGTGATATCTATCAAAATAGCCTAATTTATACCATTGCAATAGTAATAACTCGGTTAGATATTATGTAAAGTTTTCTTATAACTATAATATTATAACCATGTAATGTAAAACCACCTTAACTTCCAATGTTCCTTAGCTTAAATTTTGACGAAAAACTGACGCAGAGGTAACAAGATCACTGCAGTACTCGTAGTTCTTAAATATTGTACGTCTCAATTTGGCAACAGATACTTTCTTCTCGAGAAACAGTATTCATTTATTGTTAAAACTAAAAAAGGGGCTTGTGTTAGATAAGAATACACTTTTATTAATTTCACTTTAATTTCAATAAAACATTAATAAGTAAGTAAAAAATAAATAAGTATTTGCATCTGTAATACATTTGTAATTTATAATAAAATATATATTTTTTTAATATATTTAAAACAAAATGGTTCTTGCCTGTCAGACATGTTGTTATTTGAACCTAGGTTTCTATGTCATAAATCTATTAGGAACTTTTGAGGAAAAAGAACAGCTTCACCTTGCCATAGATAGTAAATTTTCTAAAAATATTCAATTATTTTTGAAAATAGTTTGAACTTTATATAAGACTTTTAGAAAACAAGATACCATTGAAGAATGTTTATCATTCGAGAACTGTCAAACTTTCTCTCAAACTGGAAGTAACCACCGAAAAACATTTGCAATTCGTATATGGAAGTTGTTTTTCTAACAATGTCGTCGCGAATATGTTTTTGTTATTCTTTCCTCACTTAATCCCCTGAGTCCTGAGAACGTTCTTCTTCGTTCTTACCGTGACATCCTCGCTAGTATCTGCCACTCTGTGTTTCTCTTCAATGCGGGTTCGGTTACCTAAGCTGCGCATATGCTACGAAGAGATAGCATGTCCACAGCAGTCAATTTTCTTTTTACGTCGATCACCAGCTGCCTTGCCTTGGACGGCCACACGTGCAGCTACGAGTATGTTGACGTTTCTTCGTCTCGTCAATGTTACCGACAGTAATACGCCATTCACTGACTGTTCCTTTTCATATCAAATAAATGATTTTAATTTGTTTGTCTCTCTGTCTATCTTTCTGTTTGTTCAGGGTTTGTTCATCTATGCGGAACAACTAAGGTAATTTTTATGGAATTCTTTACGGGGGTACCGAGAAAGCTGTGGAGGAAAATATATGTTACTATTGAAATGACAATCCTGGAATTTCCATGAGATCATAATTTGCCCGTTTATGTATTTACCATCACTATTGATGACCATACTAAAATAACAAAACCATTTTTTCCTAACTACACTTAAATAATATTAAATAATCACATAGTTCAAGCAGACTATATCGCAGACAGGCCGCAACTAGTAAATATATATCAAGAAAATCATAAACGAAATCCATTCATGCTAAAAATTGGTCAAAATCTCTACGAACTTTGACCCACTGCCCTACTTGGATAAGGAAAGGCTTCTTAAATAAAAGTCATCACTCTCTTCCACTAGATGGAACACTAACAATTTTTCTCATTTTCCACGTTATCGCGTAGAGGCGTCCCCGTCTGAATATATTTCGTTGCTACTTTGCGGGCTCAAAGAATTTCAATTAATATATTTTACTACTTTGTAAAGGATAAGTAAAAGCGATGATTGTGGATTCGATTTCCACTAAGGAAAAAAAGTAGTTTATATTTCTTCTCTCTGGTACGAGACAAAGCTAGTCATTGAGTTTAGAAACTTAACGGACAGTTAAAATGAAATGTTTTGCAATTAGTCTAGAATTGGAAAACTGACCGTCTTTACGCTAGGTCCCCAGGTTCCACCATAGGTTCAGTTTATATTATATTTAAAAAAAAATAATTTGTCTTTTTTTCATTGCTTGTCTGTTGTTCATTTTGCAAAGCAAAACATTGCCCTAGATCTAAAAATATCTAGAACTTTAATTCAACAAGAGAAATATATCCTTTTTCTTGTTAGACAAATGTGTAATTTGTTCCAGAACCGCAATATGGCACGATCTTCCAACGATAAGGTATTAAAGGTACGTAATTGCAGCTAAATCAAATTTACACAGTACATATTAAACTTCAGACATAATAATTTATCAAACGACGTCATAACCTGGTAATTTATATGCCGAGTTTCCTCAGAAGCATATTATATTAGACGAGGTAACGGAATATGCCATTTTTTAAAGCCTAATATATATAGACTAGATTGTTTCTTTTCTAATTCATGTCTTTTTAGTTCTTTTGTATTTTTTTTAGTATTTTTATCTTCACACTTTTTCCAGCATACATAGTAGAGTATGTGGACACAGACGGCACTTAGTGTTGAGACATTCCATTCCTCAACTATCACCCCATTTTCGCAATATTCTGTGTTGAGTGGCGGAACTTAACGCCGCTCTTTCTGCTAAGCTCCGCTACTCAGACCGCTAACCAGTACCAAAATATAAACAAACATTTTTTAATTTTTATCTGTCAGTCGTACTAATTTAATATGTTTTGACATATTCATATAATGTATTTGTGAATTGAAATATTTTTAGGTACATTTTATTGTTATCAAAACAACTTAAGTACCTATTTTACTTTTCTTAGTTTTTTCTAAAGCGAATTTCTTTGCAAAATTACTACTATTCTAATGTATTTTTACATTTAAAACGTTTCTGTAATGTCTTTTAGTAAATTCCTTTAAGAGACTCTAATATTCTAACGATCCATTCTATGTTTAAATAAAACATTCTAGTTTTTATACTTCTTTATCTGAATAGAGTGGTAAATCTTTTTTTTTTCTCATTTTCACGCTGTATTCCTAGCGGAATAGTAAGAGAGAACGGAGAGTTAAAGGCTTGCTAGCAGCAGCCCCAGCCAGCCCATCTAACTGCTATGGCAAGTGACGAAGGATCTTGGAGGGACCCAAGGTGACACGCACCAGTGCGTCCTGAGATTAGCGACTCCAACCAAACAAACTCTTCAGTTTTATCATTATAAATGAATATTATAGAAATATAATGTAATTCTAGCACAATCCATAATATATACCTATTATATAATGACAATATACATCGACTCAACAGTATCGAGGTCATAAAGTCAAACGACTTAGATACTAGTCCTCCGCCTTACTGATTGCAAAAACGATTTTCTTGTAACGTTTTATGATAACGAATATTGTGAGTCTGAAGGGGAATTGAAAGCTGAAATACGATAATGCTTTTTATATGGAAAAACATCAACGCGGCATCGTAAGTCCATGTTTAATCGATATCTATTGATAGATTATGCTTTTCATGCTTGCGTGAAAGAGTGAGCCCATTTTCGAGACAATTAATTAAATAAACAGAAATAATTATAATATAAATACATCAAAACCTTTATTAAAGTTCGACTAATGAAATTTTTTTTGGTAGGTTTACACTGTATCCCAAAATTTTATTTTCACGCAAATTAACAAGATGAAATTCCCTCTGACAACAAGATTCCTCCACTTTCCGCCCAATTGCGTATTTAGTGATGTAACTCAACGCTGCGTCATATAAATATGAACAATTAAATGTGAACCCACTACCTTCAGACACTATTAATTAAATAAACCAATCACAAGCACTACAATGATACTTGGTAGAACATTTAATGTCTAAACAAGTTGGAGATAACTAGGGCCTCTTCATTTACTTAAGCCAGTTAAGTCATCCTGCCTCGAGCGGCATTATACAAATTGTAAACTCAAATACGCCCCAGGTCCTAGTTCTGCTAGCTGCTAATTGTATACGCTAGTGTTTCAAATTTCGTTTCACCTTTGTTCTTTGTTATAATTTTGTTACTATCAAAAGTCACGATTATTTGTATGGATGGATCCGTAAATATATGTAGGTTCACGCTGTATCCCGCATACAGAATGGTAGGTAAAGGGAACCTAATGTTAAAACAATTCCGGAGTATTTCCGGAGAATTCTGGAGTTGAATTCGGTCTCTCAACACCAAATGTCTCGAAAATTAGGCGGTACGTGGAGAATGCGGTGTCCTAATAATGGGTTTGGTCTACCTACCTTGCTTTATACTTCCCGAGTGGGGACTGAATCAACCACAGATGAGATCGACGGCATGAACCTACCTATTAAATTCATTAAACGTTTTCTAAAATTTTAAATATTTTTACCAATCAGTCCATATAAAAGATTTTGTACTTTTTTGTTGTTAAACGTGTGATACGATATGAAAATATTTCACATATATACGTAGATGAGGCCTTAGAAATATGTAAAAAAAAAATTAACATAAGGAATTTGAATAGAACTTGAAAAATAACATAAAATGTTGACTTTTGAATTTAAATAACTCTTACACATTGGATCGATGCAATGGAGACTTTTAGTATATCCTATATCTTATAAAACAAAGTCGCTTTTTGTGTCTGTCTGAACTTTCTAACTCTTCTTCTTCTAAACCACCCAACGGATTTGGATGCGGTTTTCACCATTAGGTCGAGTATTTCTCAGGGAAGGTTTATATATAGTTTATTATTTGTACATTCTTATGTAANAGGGTTAAAATTTTTCAAAATCCCTTCTTAGTGGATGTCCAAATTACAAAAGTAAACTTTTGTCCAAATTTAACGTTTCTATCATCAGCGGTTACGGCTGTGCGTGCGTCTTACCTCAGTCAGTGAGGACAAGTCCTTTTATATATATAGAAGATATGAATAATCCAGTAGTAAAAGCGGGCGAAGCCGCAATAGGGTCGCTAGTTATTTATAAAAAAATAAATTATGTTTTAAGCATTAACTATAAAATTATAAATAACGTCCTTCGTGTGGTCTCCATACAACGTGACATCGGCGAAATGATTAGTGCTCAACTGGCACGCTCGGGACGTCATAAACTAAAAACTGACTGACTGAACTGAAAAATATAATATGTATGCATTAAATACTTAAAGTTATAAAATGGTCAGCGGTTAATAATTAATGTTTTCTCCTCCTATTTAAGTATTGAATTCGTCATTGCGCGGGAACGCACGAGATTCGACGATTATAGGTTCGATTTCCACTCGAGGAAATGAAATATTTAATATTTCTTCGCTGTGGTAACCAGGCAAAGGACGACGTTGCGTGCAACTCCAAATACAATGTCTCAATAATTCACCAGAAAGTAGGGAACGAAAATGTCCAAATAGGAAAGGTTCCCAAGATTCCTTTGCCTACCCTGCTTTACGAGGATTACCGAGAGAAGTTAAAAAATATATTAAATACAACATATTTGCATATCGCAATTAGTGAGAAAATATGGAAATTATTCAAAGTCCAGATACACCAACGGTATCAAACGAGATCTGGTTATCAGAATATAATTAGCTTGCAAAGTTGCTCTGGGAGTAAATAAATATAACATATAATTGAGTACTTTACATGTTTATTTAAACTTCTTACTAGCGATCCAAACGCGGCTTCGCCCGCCTAAACTTGTTGTTAAATTGTAGACAAATTATAGAAAAGTTTAATCCTATAAATATTGAGAGTTGCCAAGATTCGTCTAAAAGTATAAAGTGAAACTATCATCCATCCTCACAATTTTCCCATTTTTAGAAGATAGTATCCGTAAAATAGCAGAAAGTAAATAAAATAATGTTATTTCTTTGTGTTTTCTAGTCTTCTTGTTGATTTACATCATAGATAAGGGTTCCCGTCAGCCAAAAACAGACTAAAACCTTGAAAATGTATTACACTATTCTATACTACAGAGATGACTTACAACGTAGCCAGATCACGCAAAAGCCTTATCACAAGCGATCTTTTCAAGGCAAACTAACGTTAGTGCCTTACATAAATTAACATAGCATTATATAAAAATAAATTCTGGGTTCAATTCTGTAATGTTACTATGAAAAGGGGTGTTATATCTATATTGATATAACAAAGCTGAAAATCTCAGGAACCACTGAATAATTTCTAAAATATCCTGACGTTAACCGATTCGTAACTCGTGTAACTTTGCGTAAGCTATATTGTCGTATCTCCAAAGAAGGCTCTTTAGATTACCTGTCATAAGCAACTTCTAGTTATTACCATTTGGCCTTGGGGGTGAGGCCGCAGATAAGAAATATTATATGAGATATCAGAAATGAAGTAAACGACTATTAACGCTGCATTCAACGCCGCGCTCTGCCTCGTTACTAGCGAGTGGGGTTCGAACTCACAACCATCATGCTTACAGTTGTACGCTTGTTCCTCTGCACCAGAACGGTCTTGTGATAATTCAAGACAAAGAGCGGTGTTGAGTTCTGCCATTAAACATGAAATATCTCGAAAATTGGTTGAGCATTATAAATTGGAGTAAGCTTACATAAGGTTCCCACTCCCTATTCGGTTATGCGCAAAAAACATATTTGATACATAAACAAAATAAAAAATACAAAATATTAATTACTCTAGAATTTTAAACTCTTGTAAAAAAAGACTTGTTGAACGTTGATTACATTTAATTATGTAGGCTTAGTGAGTGGATAGAGGAAATTGCGGAATAGCGAACCGATATTTTTATTTATATACCAAGTTTGCATGTAGTTTGTAAATACTAACTGGAATATAGATGTTCTAGGTGCTCTATTTTAAACTATATTTTTTGTATACCTTTTTACAATTAGTTTACTGAAGTGACTACGAACTGAACTGGAGGAAGGTCACGTAAAATGAACGAGGACCTCCCGGAGACATGTTTAAAGAAGTTAAGGACAGTGGAAGAGGCAAAAGAGGTATTCAAAGACTGTAGCGTTTGACGTGCCATTCTCTCTGGTTACTCCGCGCAGGACAAAGTGTGAAACTAAAAAATAAAGTTAATTTCTTTACATATTTTCAAACTTTCCTAAGTAAAAAATAGGCAAAATTAAAACAAAATGTTACCAGTAAAATTACATTAATCAAATTAGTGATTAAAAGAACGTTCACGTCACAGGTGTCTATCAATTGATTTATTCTACATATTGGTTCCCACCGCGATATATCAAACGAAATGAATGAAAATAAATATGGCTGTAATTCTGGTATTGAACTTCGTTATACAAATAAGTTGAAATATTTACTTATAATATTTTCCTATGTCAAGTTTGGCGCAGGGGCACGAGCATGCAACGGTTGTAGAATCAATTCCCACTCATAAAATGTCTATAATTTTCATTTCAATTTTCGCTCTGGTAACGAAGAAAAGAAAAGCGAGGAAAGTGAGAAATGGTGCCTTGATAATATTAATTATACAACAATTAATATTACTAGAATTCTGGGCTTGAATTTATAATCGATATAATAGATTTTTAGATACTTATAAAATTTAAGACTTATATATCATGAACAATTGTCACTTCTTACTAATACACTTACATTTTTCATATATAGATTGTATATAGATTGAACCCTGTCCCACTGCGCTGCGATGGCCTTTGAAACTCGTAGTCCAAAATTCCCGGACAGCAATTGTTTAGAGGCACGCAAATTGCCCAAACTACGTATTTTACGTAGATACTACATACTCGTATGTATAAAATATATTGGCCGTTATTATCCCACACAATACAATATATATGAAGATGAGATCCTATGACTATATGAGTTTCGAAATCTATGCTTATTAAAATACTAGGAACTGTTTATAAAAAAATCAAGGCAAACGAGCGCATGGGTCCTCTGATGGCAAGGGACCAGGGTCACCCAAGATCTCGTGTAACACCAGAGGAGCTACAAGTGCGTTGCCGGCCGCCAAGGTGGAGATGGAAGCTAGAGACTCAAAATGTTTTACTTTAAATCTTCAACATTTCTAAAAAACCATGGCCCGTATAGAACATAGATCGATCTTGAGATGTCGTTTTCATTCAAAGATATATAATGTGCGACTCAATCTCACTCAATCAATATTAAAAAAAATACATTTAAAGAACAAAATAATTTTAAAAGTCACTTTAATATGTAAAATGACTTACAAAGTAGTACACTCACCAGTACCGTACTACGAGTACAGTAAGCTTATGTGCCGAGCGTAATATATTCAGGATACACTTTATATATGGATGTACAAAACGAATCGGTAATTAAAGTACCGCAGAGCTATGAGCGGGAACTGAGATAGCTATTATATATGTATATATATATATGAATCACAAGCTCATTACATTTGCTATTTCAAAAACTTATGACAGTATTTGGATTTATATGTGTAGACACAAATCTAGTATTAAAACATTCCGTTCTCCACTTTTCACTCACTTTTCGAGACATTTCGTGCTGAAAAGCGGATATCAACGCAACGCTTTGTCTCGTTACCAGAGCAAAGAAATGAAAATATCAATTAAACCAAAAATGGGAATCGAATCCACAACCGTCACGCTTACAGTCGTATTTCTTTTAACTTACTGTCAGTTAACTGATAAGGTTATCAATTACACAATTATTATACATCTAGTGCTATCGGTATATAATTTAGTACTAATGAAGTGTATACTGGGAACAATTTGATTGGTTAAGTATTACTGTAATTGATGGGTCAGCATCAAAATTACATTAACGCTTTATGTGTTGCCATTTATGAATAAATATTACGCCTGATTTAATACGTTTTATTATATAATCTGTCATTGTCATTATTGGGAATTAATATTTACTATTAGTAGACTGTTTTTGCTGTTGACTTTTTATTCTTTTTTTCAATTGACTTCAAAATATTTTTCGGAAACTAAAAAAGATTTAAATTATTATATCATCTAACCTAGGTGGGGAACGGAGGCTCCCTCTGCCTATCCTGCTGTGGGATACAGCGTGAAGCTGATAAATAAAATCTAACTTAAGGAATAGTCCAAGTTTCATTAAAATCTGTTCAGTAGTTGTAAGATATAAGTATAACGCACTTCGGAAGGGTATATGACCAACATAACATACGAAATATGGCTACAACTAGTATGTTTATTTAAAAAATAAATATGTTTTGAGAGATTTAGATAGAAATGATAAAAAAATAATTTAAAAAGAAGATCTACTATAATAATTAAGCATTATACATCGTACTCTTTAGCCATCTAACAGACAAAACTTGAAAATAAAAATGAAATTACCACTTGATACATAATACATACATAACCACTTCATAATATAATTAATATAATATAACATAATATAATTAATTTTATGAGTTTTCAATACAAATATTGTGCTTAATTAATTAATAGCCCTATATTTGCTTTGTATCGAAGTTCAACGATTCTGTTATAACCAGTACTTATTGAATTACAAAATAACTTTTTAATCCAATTATATTTACAAGTAGAAGTACTTAGCCCTATAAATCGTATAGTAAAATGGTTAGAAAAAAATGAATAGGCAACCAGTCAGGAATTTATTATGAATCTTGTTCTCGACGGATTTTTTTATATTATTTTAAGATGATAGACCGTCCTGATAGTGGGACGTTTGATTGTAAACGTGTTGGTTGTCGGTTCAATCTCCAGGATAGAAAATAAATTATTTTAAACACTTTAGTAAAAACATCCATTATAGCCCAAGATCTCAGAGCCGCCAGACCTACGCCATTTTAGCAAAGCTGAAATTTTGAGGACTATTAGTCTAATATGTCGTTAAGACTACATATTAGACCCTTCATCAAAATGTTTTATTTATAACCCATTGGTAATCTGGACAGCGGCTGAGCCCGTATCATGGATACAAAGCGGATGCAAATCTGTCACTTGATTGTGCTCTGGAGTAAATTAGTTTACTCGCTTCTGTTTCTCTTGGAGCTTTATAAAGCTTTTATACTTTAGAAGCTGTAATTAAGATGTAGTACACTAGCGTACGTTTCTTAATAAAGTTATATTAAAATAACTCGCTAAAACTAACTCATAAATGCAATAAGTTGTGGGTTCGATTCTCACTCGAGGACATGAAAAATTTAATATTTCGTCAATTGTCGATCGAAATGTTTAATATTGTCGTCGTTGAGTTCCGCCACTCAATACGCAATTCTTCCAGAATTCGGCTGTAAGTTGGGAACGGAAGTGTCTTAATGGGAACAAAGTCTTTTAACACTAGGTTAACATATTCGCGGGATACAGCGTGAAGTTTCAAATAGAAATGGAAATAACAAAGAGCTTATATATATCCTAGGTACATATATATATCATAGGCTACATATATATTCTAGGTGAGCTAGTTACTGACCGCAGGTACAGTACGCTACGTCGGAATGATTAACGTGATGAAGCCTTCATTAATAATACAAACTCATTTTTCAATTTGGACCAGTAGTTTCTGAGATTTGCACGTTCAACCAAACAAACCCATCAGATAATATTAAGCATAGATTTCTTAATTCTATATTTCTTGAGCATATAAAAAAATCTTAAACTAAAGACAAAAAAATCCTAAAAACATATTTAGAGATGCTATGCAAAGTAAAAGTGAAATTAAAATAGTGAAGTTAGAGTATTAATTAAACTCTAATCTTTATAAATATAAATAAATATTGATATTCTTCAAAGAAATTTGTATCCACTACCCTTCTCCATCATTCTCCAACGACATATATGCTAAAACAGCCATAAAACACGTATTCATATATTCAAAATCTATTTTTATGCTCTAAATCCTTCTATTTTTCATTGAATAGTTCAGATAGCGTGTGATATATGAGCTCCACGAGATATTTCATACCGCGTTCAACGATAAAGCAAAATAAAGGGAACCCTGTACAATATTTAAATGTGCACTGGCCGCACCAAGCGACGTACTGGATCAAAGATTGGCAACACTGTATCGTTGTAAGATTGGTCATATGTATTTATAACACGGTAGGTGGAGAGAATATAGTGTTAAAACACTCTGTTTTTCGTTTTTGCGTATTAAGTGGCGAAAATCGATGTCACGCATTGTTTTGCTAGAGTGAAGGAATAAAAATATAAATAAAGTCATTCTCCTGAGCAGTGATTCGAAGCAATAATCATCGCATTTTATATGGGGAAGTTACACTGACTCACGATGAGTACTTTCACGAATTTTTCTAGGCCAAACCCGCATTTAGCGTGTTACGATAAACCTATTACTGTAAATAATACTACTACAACTGCCCCTACTTTCCACCTATTTAATTAAATATTAAATAGGCAGGCTCTTCTCAGTAAATAGAAAATAAATAGATTTGAAACTAAGTGCTCTTAAAAAGATAGCATATTTAGATTTTATTAAAACAAAATATATATAATCTATAATAATTATAAATTATGGTCAAATACTTATTAATTTCTAAAACGATTATATAGCAGTTGTTCTAGTTATATAAGAATAGTTAAAATCAATCTAAACTCGGGGTATTACCATGCTGGAATGAAATTCACGCTAGAAAGCGCCTGCAAGCCGTCTGTACATTTGATCAATGGATGCAATTGACGTAATGTGGAAAGCGTAGAAACGTGTATTGATGAATATATAGATTTTTAGATGGCCTATTTAATAAAAAATAGGTTGTTTTTTCTTTTAGTTTTGTTGTTCTTAATTATAGATTAATAATTATTTATATTGTGGATTTAATTTCCATTTGTGAGCTTCAGGAATGAAAATAATTCATTCCTTCGAATGGAAATAGAACGTAATCAGTAATTCAAATGGACAATCGGTAAATGTTTATTTTATATTATTAAATGTGAATAGTTCCCCTTATCTGGTTAAACAAAGAACAGCGTTAAGTTCCGCCACCTAACGAAAAAAATAAATTAAAATTAAAAACAATCAGAACTTATTTTTCTTATAAAATGAATACCTTTATGAAAACAATGTAGTATTCGAAAACACTTTACAGTACGCGATATATAAGTTTTTCAATATACAAAAGAAAAGTGATATATCGCTATATCTACGTAGTTTTCTCTTTTTGCGCAGTTTCACTATTGTATCAGAACTTTTCATAGTATAGAATTGTATGTCGTAATTTTAACAATGGAAAAAAAATATTTTTTTTCGCAAGATTTTTGAATAAGTGGTTGTATCCCGCTAGGGTGTGTAGAGGGAACCTAATGTTATAACACTGTTAACCACTATTTGCTCGAGACGTTGCATTTATATAACTAATTCTCTTAAGTGGGAATCGAAGCCACGACCGTCGTGTTTGCAGTCACACACCGCGTTATAACTGCCTTGAATTCATATTCGTGTAATGCAAATAATTAAGAGAAATATAACTTTTATGTTTACAGAATACGAATAATTAATTATTGTTCAATTGCCATATTTGAATACAATATTTACAGTAAATTACAATTTCAGTAACATATTATTGATTTCATTTTGAATTCAGTAAATATATTCGATATAGTGATTTTTTTGCTCAGTTTTAACAATTTTAATATTTCTTACAGCGTCACATACATACATTTTATTTTAGCGGATAGCGTAGAGCCTTATCACGTACAGCAAGGGAAGCTAGAGGTAAGACACTCCGTTCCCATTAAGACACTTGCGTTTCCCACTGTCCGCAGAATTCCGGAGGCATTTGTTGAGTGACGGAACAGAACGCCGCACGATACCTTGTTGCCAGAGCGAGTACCGTTGACAGTGGCACATTTAATTTTAATTTCAGATCATAGTTTAAAAAGTAGTTTTGCACCCTTTGCTCTATGTAATCATTTAAATTCTGAAAAAAAACGCTAAATAATTTTTTATTTATTGACGTATAAATTTATTCATCATTGCTTCAGAATTTGTGTGCTTCAAATGTATACAAGATATTTTTATTTTTTTCAGCTTCACGCTGTATCCCGCGGTCAGGGACCGTAACCTAAGTAACCTAAGTGTTAAAACATTCCGCCCAAATATAGAAATATTCAATGGTGACTGGGAATCGAAGCTAAAAGCTATGCCTTAGTAATAAATACTATTAAAACATCTAATATTTTTTTTTCCTTTTACATTGACAGCTCCAACTTAAGAATTCAAAAGCGTATAATTACGTTAGTTTTACACTTGGCGCAAATTAAAGTGTTCGAGACTAATCCTGGGGCGGGTTTATTTAAGTACTAGTTAACTTTTTGTGTATTTAGTGTTTGTTGATTTTCATTTTGTAAATGTAAATGGTTGCTTTTAAATGTTTGCTGGTAGAATTTAGCATTGTGGTGGTGGTGTAAAGGAACACGATTTCATTGTAAGCACGATGGTTGAGGGTTCAGGTTGATGGTGAGGGTTGAAAACAAAGTATGGCGTTGAGTTGAGTTCTCACTCACTCTTGGCGGAGAGAAGACGGAATGTTTTAACATTTGCTTATTTCTGTCTTAATGTTGGATACACTCAAAAAGACTTGGCTTGTGCAAAAGTATTTAACAATAATTCACAAAAACATTAAAGTATTCTTTTCAACTAAATAATTATTTATTCATCTTAATGCTTAAATAAACTTCGTTATCCACCTTCATTCGAGACACTGTGTGTTGAGTAACAGACCACAATGCCACAATTTATTTTGTTACCAGAGCGAGAAAATGAAGGCAGAGGGAAACTCGTGTTAAGACAGTCCGTTCCCTACTTTCCGCCGAATTCTAGAGGCTTTGCTTGTTGAGTGGCGAAACACAACGCCGCGCTTTGATACCAGACACCTCGACACCAGAGCAAACAAAATGAAAATATAAATATAAATAAATATTTCCTTTCCTCTGGGGTTTGAATCCACAACCAGTCCATTACGCAACACACTTTATGCTCCTGCACCACGACTGGCCGACCATTTCATTCATTTTGCCAAAAAAATTATAACAAAAAAAAAATGAAATTTAAATATGCTATATCTAACACGCACGTTGTTAGAAACCCCAATTTTGTCAGTTCTTCTTAATTTTAACGTGTTGAAAGGAGCCCGAGGCTAATCTACCTGTAATGACCGTAATCAAGTATCAAACCAGAGGATAATAGGCTTGAATTAGGGAAATAATATAAGCAACACCATCGTGGCTTAGTGGAGCCGTGTTTGATGCGTGATTAAGAAGGTTTGATTTTCAGGGGACTCTTTATATTTACCATTTTATATTTATCACTACATTCTACATTCGCTATATTACAATAAGTTAAACATTCGATATATTACAATAAGTTAAACATTTCGATATTACGACTTAGATTAGAGTCACTTCGGGCACTTTGAATGTGTCAACCCTCAGTTTTGGCCGAGCGGGCGAAGCCGTAGATAGAAGCTTGTGTATTATACAATATTATATTATATTATTTAAACTATAACTTAGTAGAGCTTCCAGAATAGTGGTATAATTCCATCAAGACAAGTTCAACTGCATTGTTCCGAAACTCAAATATATAACGTTTGACAATGAAAGGAAACTGGCAGGACCTACTCTGGCTCTGTAATTATCAAAGTTTAATTATTACACTATTTGGTGTTATATTTGACTAGGGTAGCATGTTCGATGTTAGGTTGAGGTAAATAAGGTTGGGGTTCGTAAGTGGAGAAAGGAGTGTCTTGGCACTGGGTTCTTTTTGTTTAACCTGCTATGTATACGAGATTGATGTGATGTGTGTGTGATAATGACCATGTTTAGAAATCATTTCTATTTTACCATTTTTTTATTTCATACTAGCGACCCTCTTGCGGCTTCGCCCGCTTTAACTACTGGATTATTCATATAATGTATGTTTGCAAAGCACTTAAGATAATGTGAAAATTAATTAAACCCTAATGCAACCCGCATTTTTTTAGTTTCAATAAGGATTTTCCAATTGTTTTACACAGCAAGGATTTTTT
>JAKRZM010000304.1:98809-140817 GCA_036379175.1 Heliconius cydno galanthus
AAATTTTATTTTCTCCTTTTTAAAGCGTTTAAATAAAAGCTTTTTCTAAAAATGATTTTTTGCTTATAATTTATTACTCAATTAGATCAGACGAAATGTATAGTACTAAATATAGTTTTATTTAAAATAAATCAGTTATTTAATAGTTTAGTTTTTTTTATTATGGAAATATTGCTAGTAAAGTCTATGCACTAAGATATATAATAATCCTAAATTATTATTTATCTTAACGCTTTTTCCCATACATAGCAGAACAAATAGAGAGAACCTGGTATCGAGACACTAGTTTTCCGCCAAAATTGTGGAACTCAACTACGCTTTACCCTACCAGAGCGAAGAAATGAAAATAGTCCATTTCTCCGAGCAGGGATGGAACCCATAGCCATGCAGTTTATAATAGGACATTGTTCCACCGCCACGCTGGCATTAATCTATTATAACGTGCGAAATAGTCACTTATCACATTCACGTCAGGAACATCAACACGTCACGTCAACTTGGCATCCCATTTACCTAGATTGTCCCGCCACTTGTTTTTACTAGGCTTTGTGTGCTCGAATATACCTTTATTGAGCACCTCGTTAACGTCATTTAAGGTAAAAAATATGTTGTCGACATGTAATTATTCATTGTAATAATTAATCATTTTTTATTGTTTTTTTTTATTGAAGTGCTTAGTAAATTAATAATAAAATATTAACCGTATTTTTCAGCTTCACGCTGTATCCCGCACATAGTAGGATAGGCAGAGGGGAGCTGGGAAGACAATATTAAAACACTCCGTTCCTCACTTCCTTTGAATGGCGCAACTTAACGCCACGCTTCGCCTTGTTATCAGAACGAGGAAATAAAAATATTAAATATTTAATTTCCCCGAGTTAGCACCGAACCGACAACCGTCACGTCTACAATCAAACGATTGTGCCAATGGGCTAAGACCTAATCCAACTGATATTACGCAATATGCGGGATACACCGTGAAAGAAAAAAAATAGAAGATACAGTTACTTAAGAATTAAAAACCAATTTTTAAATAAACTAAATAAGCTTAACGTTTACCAACGAAACTTAACTCCGTATAATAAAAACACACAAAACTATAATGAAGTGACAATTACTCGATTGAAACGACAAAGTTCGGCACAAAGCCTTTGGCGCATCGCCAGGAACCTACCAGAGTACGTTTTGACTGCAGACAGAGTAATTACAAAAACAAGTGCGACTTTAAAAAGTGAATCCAAAAATAGAAGTTTTTTTTAATTGTGTTTTTGTTTGGGCTTAATTTGTATTTAAGTATAAAAAAAATATGTTGAGATTTTTTTTTCTTTTTTTTCTTTTTTTATTTGTGCTTTATATAATGCTAGTTTCTATACTGCACCAGTAGGTACTGCAGCCAGTCGTGATTCAGGAACATAAGCGTGTGACTGAAAACGTGACAGGCTGTGGGTTCGATTCTCACTCGAGGAAATGGAATATTTAATATATTCTTTTCTTCGATCTGGCGTCGTGGCAAAGCGCGACGTTTAGTTCCACCAGAACTCGATGGAAAGTGGGGAACGGAAATGGAATTTAATGTGGAGCTGAAAACAAAATTATATTAGTTTTCTAGTTTTGACTTTGCGTTCTCTGTCACTCAGTCATTCATAATCGGGGGAATGATTATACATATATAGTTGAATTCCGCTATGTCACAGAAAAGAAAGAAAGAAAGTGAGTGTTTTAACACTAGCTATCAACAATATGCTGGAATGAAAAAAAAGCTTAAAACTTTTTTCCCTTAAAATTAACCGTACCTATATGTACAAAAAAAGTGAAAATTTAATAAAAATAAAGGAAAACTTATTCGACAGTTCCTCAGAAATATGACTGGTATAGACGTGAGAACTTTAACTTCAAATATATTAGGGATCGATTTATCAAATTTATGTAAGTTGAGGGTTTACAAAAAGTTTTTCTTCTCCAGATTATTCTCAAAGTTCGTCCATTTTCTGGACGAATCGAGAGCAAAGTTTATCGGTGCTATGTGGTTTGTTATTGATCTTCTTAAATGTAATGTTTATTTTAATAATTAAAAAGTAGCTGCACGTTTTTCCCGTATAGCAAGATATGTAAAAGGAGATAAGGATATTTTTTCTTTTTTTGAAGCCATAGCTTCACGCTGTGTAACGTATATAGCAGGCAGAGGGAACCTAGTGTTAAGATACTCCGTTTCTCATTTTCTGTCGAATTCTGGAAGCATTGCGTGTTGAGTGGCAGATCTGCGCTTTGTCTCAACACCAGAGCGAGGAAATGCAAATATAAATTTAATATAAATATTTCATCTCCTCGAGTGGGGATCGAACCCACAACCAGTCGTTTTTACAGTCACACTTTGTGCGCCTGCGCCACGAGTGGCATCAAAAACCAGAGGTGATCTCGGTAATAATTTTACACTCCAATACGTCAACGGATGCAATATATAACCCAATAAACCGTTTTTAAACTTTTCTTCAACCCGTGAATGGAGCTCGAAGCTGTATAACCGTCGTACAATTTGCTTTTTTTCTTCTTATTTCTGCCGCCTATGTTCAGTGTAATTGACAGCGAGGCGCACCGATTTATGGTCACTCTTTGTTTTATAGCTGTCGGGACTGGTGTTTGATTCTCGGTTGATGTAATTTAATTTTAAAACGCTTAAGCAATCTATTGTTAAGAAACAAAAGTTTTAATTATGGCGCCATGTTAGTTTAACTTTATTCTGTATTCCNTTTTTCCCGTATAGCAAGATAAGGTAAACGGAGATAAGGAATTTTCCTTTTTAGCTTTCACGGTGTATGACGTACATAGTAGTACAAGCAGAGTGTTTCCCTAAACCTATTTTTCTATATTTCAATATACAGTAGGTAGGCAGAGGGAACCTAGTGTTAAGAAACTTCGTTCCTGACTCCATCTGTTCCATTGCGTGTGGCGGCAGATCTTGTCTCGAGATCTTTGTCTCGACACCAAAGCAAAAAATGGAAATATAAATTTAAAAAAATATTTCATTTCCCCAAGTGGGGATCGAACCCACAACCAGTCGGTTTTAGTCATACTTTGTGCGCCTGCGCCACGAGTGCCCTCAAAAGATAGAAGTGATCTCGGTAATAATTTAACACTCCAATGCGTCAACGGATGCAATATATAACCCAATAAACCGTTTTTAAACTTTCCTTCCACCCGTTAATGGAGCTGGGAGCTATATAACCGTCGTACAATTTACTTTTTTCTTATTTCTGCCGCCTATGTTCAGTGTAATTGACAGCGAGACGGTCCGATTTATAGTCACTTCTTGTTTTATAGCTGTCGGGACTGGTGTTTGATTCTCGGTTGATGTAATTTAATTTTAAAACGCTTAAGCAATCTATTGTTAAGAAACAAAAGTTTTAATTATGGCGCCATGTTAGTTTAACTTTATTCTGTATTCCGTAAATAGCATGGGAGGCTAAGGAAGGTTGCCTTAGCCTCCTTAGCAGTATTAAGTAATTTAGTTCTCCATAGACTGCCCAATTTCCATGATATTGCGTGTTGAGTAGCGAAACTAAACGCCGTGCTTTATAAATGGAAAAATAATTTAATTTATTTTAGCGACTCTTTACTCGAGTTTCATTTCTTAGCTCTGGTAAAAATAAAAAACTCGAAAAATCTCAGAAATTGGGCGGTAAGTAGGAACTGGATATCTCAACACTAGGTTCCCTTTACCTTCTACCTTACCATATGCGGGATACAGGATGTAACGAAATAAAAAAAAAGTAACTCTATATCTATCTATAATTAATTTGATGAAACAGTAGTAACTAGTAGTTACCAGTATAACACTATAGCACATTATCGACAATAAAAGTATCTTGCTGGCTGGAGGACTATCATAAATTTATAAACGTCGATCGTCTTATAATAAGTGGCATTTCTCGAATTTCGCCTTTGGGCATAAATTTCGCTTCATTATTCATTCTTTGGAGTTTTCATAAATCGATGAAGTTGAAGAATGTAAATAATGACTTTATTATGCTTGAGGAAGGGGATTATTTTATTTATAAGGGTTCAATATTTAAGATTGGTATGGGGTTTTAAATTGTATATAGATTGCAAATACTTGCATATGGATATAGTTCTATGTCGTTTATTCTATATTTATAACGGAATGTCTTATTAGGTTAGGTTCCCTCTGCCCTCAAGCAATTCAAGAGAATTGTGTAAAAAAGCATTTAATTAAAAATCCTATATCAATTTAATAAGTAACAAATATATTTTTCATTGCTAAAAACAAAAAAGGATTAAGTTTAGTTTTACAATTTGCTTAGATTAAGTCAGTATAAAAACTTAAAAGCAATACAATTAAATGGAAATAAAAAGACGAGATGGCTTTCTCGGACAGCTTATTTAATGTTTTCTGTTCTATGGAAGAAATTCTCGGAAGGCATTTATTATGTTTTAATAGAAATAAAAAATAATATCATATTTATTTAAATCTCTCCGTTTCCTGAAACAGGTGTCGACTCGTTAGCTCGTATAATTTTAGCAAACTCCCAAACAATTATGTCGTGTTAACTTAACAAAAGTTTAATAACAACTTCGTAATTACATTTAGGATTAAACAAATCTTAATTTATCAGACTGATAAAACCAATTAAAGTTTACCGAAGGAATGTTGCAAAATATTTCAAATTTAATTAACTAAATTTACTTACTTTAAAGCTTTTATCTATTTAAAACTTATAACTTAGAAAAGCATTAAAGGATTAACTGCTGTGCTTATTTGTAGCAATACGAGTGTATTGACACTACATTTTCTCTGATGTGTGCTTGGAGCTGTTGAAATAACGAATATATTTACTATGTTAGAAAATATAAAAATATTTCATTATATTAAGCGAATTAAACCAGGGAAATCTTTTAGTTTACATATAAACCACACAATTTTAAAATTATAAAGTCAACTAAAACCTGTTAAACAAAAGTTTGTACTCCACACGTTAGTGAAGTTTTAATATATTTACAATTCAAATTGAAATGTACATACGTACGTATGAGTACGTAACGCGTAAATATTTGAAACTCTGTTTCATGTAATTGTTTTGACAATTTTTAACTCTGTAAGTAAAAAGTTGTTTAAATTTGTAATAAAAATAATCCTTTTAAAATTTTATATAAAAAAATGTCATATTGGTATCTGTGTATACTCAGGGAAATATTTAAATATTGAAAATTCGATATTTTAACACATCAATAATGTTTGTTTAAGATATTATTGACTTTTTTGCTTCTCGTTCTATCCCTTATACAGCAGAGTAAGCGAAGAGAATCTAGTGTCAAAAAACTCTCTTTTCCACTTTCTACCCGAATACGGGACACAGCGTTGTACTCTGCCACTCGACTTTCAGAATGGAGAAGAGAAATGAAATTACCAGAAGGAAATAAAACTAATCTATTTACCTTATGGGAATCGAAACCACAGTCATCGCGTCGTCAATAGCTGTCACATTGTATATTTAGATAAAACAAGTCATACCCCACTTGGTTGTTTTGGCATATTCTGAAAACCCCAGAAAATTCATTTTGATAACATTCCTCTGGAGATTCAAAATAATTAAAACTCAAAGTTAAATTAGTAAAGTACATTTGTAGGTGCAGTTCAAGTTTTACATACTGTGTGCGGTGTCATAATAGGAGAGGATATGATCATTGCTTGGATTGTAGTAGTTGAAGATATTAAAATAATTATATAAAAACTTTTTGAAGAGCTGCTATTAGTGTCTTTCTGTTGTAATGGTAAAGTTAAATGAAAAAGCTAACTAAACACTACGAACATGTGGATCGTACCTTTTATATTTTAAATTGTTCTGCACATAACAGGGCACACAAAGGGAACCTGGGAACCACTGTTAAGACATTCCGTTCCATTGAGACATTTTCAAATTCCCCATGCAGAAGAACCTATAAAAGAATAAAATATACTAGACAAAATATATTGAATGAAACAACGAATAAAGAAAGTGTTATGTAAAATGCTTATACCTAACAGTTGTCGAAACCGATAAAAAAGGATCGCATACATTATTTTTATATGGAAAGTTTCACGTAATCTACGTGTAACATTTATGTATCCAATATGTATAGAAAAATCGTATATTTATCATATTTTTTTTTACTTTAAGATAAATTCCATTCTTTACCTATTGATTACTTATATTCCGGAATTTAACTCTAAATTTATTCAATTACATTGAAGAAGCCATGACTTTTCAATTAGGTATATAAAAACTTGAAAGGTTTATTTTTTAACATTTACAGCGAGCGAAGCAAATAAAAGGCAAAACACCTGTTTCATTTATATAAATAAAGATCTATATGGGATTTTCTATTTTATAACTTAAAATCCAGTAAGTTCCGAGTGATGATTGCCATTCATCAACCATAGATGAAATACCATCATGATCGCCACCACCATAATTGTTCTTCGAGAACTTTAGCAAAATTTTACAAAAAAAAATTAGATGAACTAGCACCAAACTCCCGAAGTATTTTTTGTTCTAACAATGAATAGTGAATGTGAAAATTTGCGAAGTCCCAACGCCGAACTTTTCGGCACATAAATCATATTTTATTAGTTAGAGATTATCCTAAAGTTTTTCTTGGAAATATTAGTTGGAAAATTTTCAACTTTTGCACTATTGTCAGTATTTTTATATCAGTATCCAAAATGATTTTGATAGTAGTTTTTATTAATATGCAAAAAAAAAATGGATAATGTTAGTATTTAAAATATATATTTCAGATGTTCTTTTTAATATTTGGAAAGATTTATATTGTGTATTTTTTTTTTCATTAAAAACAGAGATAAGCAAAGGGAACCTAGTGTTAACTAGTGTTAAGATTTTCCACCGAATTTTTCGAGGAAGAAATGAAAACATTAATAAATAACTCATTCCCTCGAGTGGGTTCAAACCCACACCCGTCGCGTTGCAGTCATACCTTTTGTTCCCCTGCGCAGTGACGGTCTCAAATATAACATAATAAATGTAATTTTTGTTTAGGGATAGTATCTATCCCCTTTACGCTTAACCGCAGGACAGCTGACCCCTCCACCTTACAACCCTTTTCACACGGCTACAAGTGACAGCTGATAAGAAATTTAGAACTGGGAAATGCTATTTCCTTTATTTTTGCATTTTACTAAGTTCCAAAAGAATATTTAATTACTTGGGGTCATTTTAGATGTTATTATTCTGGCTATTATATGAGTATTATTTGCATGCTTAGCATAAATTTGTTTTTTTTTTAGCCGCATACTGCAAAGTAGGCAGGAAACCTTTGTTTTAAATACTCCCTTAACCACTTTCCGCTCAATTCCTTTGCCATCCAAGTTACACGTTAAAATGAAAATAATTTATTTCTCCGATTAGGAATCGAAACCAAAACCATCGCGTTAACAGTAAAATCCACTACTGCGCCACTATGGTCTCCAAATTAAGATATAATCGAATAATATGATTAAATGCTACGACTAATGTTTTCTATGATTATAAATCTGCGATTCAAATTCGTTTGTAGTTACAATGTCAGTATAATACCTCAATCCCTTCTATCAACGTTTCTGAATACCCAAAGCTTACTTTGTCATACAAATCAGCTTCTGTTTTGGTTTTTTATTGAAAAAGCAGATGGCTGAATGTATATTTTTTTTACGAATGTTTTTATTTTTAGCAGGATAGGCAGATGGAACCTGGAACCTGGGAATCAAGTGTTATGGCGCTATGTTCCTTTTAGGACACTTCCATTCAATTTCAGCTGAATTCTGGAGTCATTACGTGCTCGTTTATCTCGTTACCCGAGCGAGGAAATAAAAATATGAAAAAAATCATCATCGAGTGGGAATCGAACTTACAACCAGTCACGCTTACGGCCGCAAGCTTGTGACATTGCGCTACGAAAATAAAAATACTATTAGACAAAGCTTACTATTCTATCCAAGGATGCAATAACAATAATAATGCTAGGAATTATAAGTTATAGTTGACGTTCACTCGGGAAGCTGATGAATATTAACTCTTGAGTTTCTCCTCCTCCTCCTTCGTTTCTCTCCTTCCGAACTCGTAATAACTAAATGCAGGACTGACAGTACCGACATTTTTATGTAACTTGACGCTCAAAAGTATCTAATTGAATGAAGAATAAATTATAAGCAAAAAATCATTTTTAGAAAAAGCTTTTATTTAAACGCTTTAAAAAGGAGAAAATAAAATTTCTCTTTTAAATTTTAACTATCAACTCATAACCTCATTGTACACAATTTATATGATCATAAAAGCTNATTTACGAGACATTCCATTCTTCACCTATTGATTACTTATATTCCGGAATTTAACTCTAAATTTATTCAATTACATTGAAGAAGCCATGACTTTTCAATTAGGTATATAAAAACTGAAAGCCTTATTTTTTAACATTTACAGCGAGCGAAGCAAATAAAAGGCAAAACACCTGTTTCATTTATATAAATAAAGATCTATATGGGATTTTCTATTTTATAACTTAAAATCCAGTAAGTTCCGAGTGATGATTGCCATTCATCAACCATAGATGAAATACCATCATGATCGCCACCACCATAATTGTTCTTCGAGAACTTTAGCAAAATTTTACAAAAAAAAATTAGATGAACTAGCACCAAACTCCCGAAGTATTTTTTGTTCTAACAATGAATAGTGAATGTGAAAATTTGCGAAGTCCCAACGCCGAACTTTTCGGAACATAAATCATATTTTATTAGTTAGAGATTATCCTAAAGTTTTCTTGGAAATATTAGTTGAAAAATTTTCAACTTTTGCACTATTGTCACTATTTTTATAACGGTATCCAAAATGGTTTTGCTAGTAGTTTTTATTAATATGCAAAAAAAATTGTACACACAATTATGGAGTTCTAATATCAAATATGGATAATATTAGTATTCAAAATATATATTTTAGATGTTCTTTTTAATATTTGGAAAGATTTATATATTGCTTAGTATTTTTTCTTAAAAAACTAGTGGTAAGACACTCCGTTGCCCATGAATTTTTAGAGGAAGAAATGAAAATATTAATAAATAATTCATTCCCTCGAGTGGGTTCAAACCCACAACCGTCGCGTCGCGTTGCAGTCATACACTTTGTTCCCCTGTGCCGCGACGGCCTCATATAACATAATAATATAATAAATATATACATATAACATAATAAATACATATAACATAATAAACGTAATTTTTGTTTAGGGATAGTATCTATCCCCTTCACGCTTAACCACAGGACAGCTGACCCCTCCACCTTACAACCCTTTTCACGCGGCTTCAACTGACAGCTGATAAGAAATTTAGAACTGGGAAATGCTATTTCCTTTATTTTTGCATTTTACTAAGTTCCAAAAGAATATTTAATTACTTGAGGTCATTTTAGATGTTATTATTCTGGCTATTATATAAGTGTTACTGCGTGCTTAAGATAAAATTGCTTATTTTATCTTCGTAGGCAGGGAACCTTTGTTTAAAACACTCCCTTAACCACTATCCTCTCAATTCCTTTGCTATCCACGTTGCATATTGAAAATGAAAATAATTTATTTCTCCGATTAGGAATCGACACCAAAACCATCGCGTCAACAGTAAAATCCACTACTGCGCCACTATGGTCTCCAAATTAAGATATAATCGAATAATATGATTAAATGCTATGACTAATGTTTTCTATGATTATAAATCTGCGATTCAAATTCGTTTGTAGTTACAATGTCAGTACAATACCTCAATCCCTTCTATCAACGTTTGTGAATATCCGAAGCTTTCTTTGTCATACAAATCAGCTTCTGTTTTGGTTTTTTATTGAAAAAGCAGATTGCTGAATGTAGATTTTTTTACGAATGTTTTTATTTTTATCTGGGTAGGCAGATGGAACCTGGAACCTGGGAATCTAGTGTTATGGCGGCACTATGCTTCTTTTAAGATACTTCCTATAGATATTCAATAATTTCAGCCGAATTCTGTGAATGGTAAAACTTAACGCACTTTATCTCGTTACCCGAGCGAGGAAATAAAAATATGAAATATTTCATTTACTCGAGTGGGAATCGAACTTACAACCAGTCACGCTTACGGCCGCAAACTTGTGACATCGCGCTACGAAAATAAATATACTATTAGACAAAATATATATTATAAGACAAAGCTTACTATTCTATCTAAGGATACTATAACAATAATAATGCTAGGAATTATAAGTTATAGTTGACGTTCACTCGGGAAGCTGATGAATATTAACTCTTGAGTTTCTCCTTCTTTTCCTTTGTTTCTCTCCTTCTAAACTCGTAATAACTAAATGCAGGACTGACAGCACTGACATTTTTATATAACTTGACACTCAAAAGTGTCTAATTGAATGAAGAAAATTTGGACTTTGATTCTGTTTTAAACTCTGGCCTGTGAAATACTTAATTAAAATAAAGGAGAAATTATTCATTTTAAGTATTCTGAAACTAAATATTCCGTTTTGAATTTGAATCCAGGACCATACTGTTCAACTTATAATGAACTGTATATGAAGTACCATATGGTTCGATTCATAATTAATAGACATGCATCAGGTATGCATCTATCTGAGGAAGTTTACGTAAATCATATGTTAACAGCTGTCAAGAATTATCATTTCCAATATTATGCTATATTATTATACTAGCTGCCACGGCTGCCGCGGCTTCGTTTGTATATTTTTAAACTATTGTGTAAATAACTCTATGCAAGTGAAAAAAACGATTATTTTAAAATTACAGACAGACAATCTTCTTCAATTTTCATCTTGAATTGTATTTACTTGGCGCATTATATCATACATCTGATGTAGAGTTCTGCGGAAAGTGGGTAACGAAAGTGACTTAACACTAGGTTCCCAGGCCCCCGTTCCCAAATATGCTATGCGGATAACAGCGAATTTAAAAATAAAAAAAAAACAAAATGAATGCTATTCCAGCTTCATCGGGATGTGCATGATTTAACGGTCGGTCGGACGCGCTCGTTAAAGTGCGACGTTGCGTTTTGCCTTGTCCCTAAATGCTATGCAATATTTCTATATGAACGACAAGTGGAAAATGAAATTATGTAATAGTAGAATATTTGTACTGAAAAATATTATTTATAATTATATATAAGTTTCATTTCTTTAAATTGTAAATTGAATTTTACTTTAATGATGCCGTCATAGCGGAATGGCATAGCGTCTGATTGAAAATACGATGATTCTAGGTTCAATTTTCAGTCAGTAGTTAATTAGGTACAATATCAGGATTGTATATGTCAACGGGACAAACAATATATAAAAGTTGATAGATTTGAATTTGCGGGCGTGTACATTCATTTTGTACGAATTTAACTACAAATATAAGTTTGTATTGTTTTATTTTAATTGATACAAATTGTCACTTATCAGATTTTTTCTTTATTTGTATTGTAAGTTTTCACTTCCTGCTTAATTTCATAACTGTAGGTCCATGATAAGTACGTTATAGATTTTGATTATGCTACGAATTTACTAAATATTGTAGCATAAACGATGCATAAATGCTGGTATATTTTAATTTCATTGTATAAGCTTGATTTTTCGTGTCCCATGCGACCGTAAAACTGAATATTAGATATTAATTTCAGCTTGGAATCTCCTCGCGATCTCGAGATAAAAAATGGACTTGAAAAAAAGCCAGACGGGCATCAAATTGATCCTATAAAAGACATTTTCTTGCCTCAAAAGGTACAAACCGTAAAAACCTAACCTATACCATAGCTTTTTCTAAAAGAACATGTTATTTAACGTTTATTGTGAATTCTTCAAATTCTTAGGTGACGTTTATAGCGGTTCGCGCTACTTAAATCCGTTTTATGGTACACTAAATAGCCTTTAGACGTCCTCGAGGAATAAAAAAGTGCTTTGCGTCCTACACACCAACGGGAGTATATTTGAGAAAATTATATCGTTTTTGGTGTTTGACGTATATAGATCCTTATAATGGTATATTACCTATTCTATATACAAAATGTTGGTAGGATGTAAATTATGAAATTAACTTTATTATTTAACACCATCGTGGCGCAGCGGCAACCTTCTGACTGCAAACGCGACGGTTATGGGTTCTCATTCTTACTTTGGAGAGTTAATTATTCTGTCTATTTTGCTATTGTATATGGAAAAAGTATAACATTACATTATAATACTTAAAAAAAAGTTATTTTTTTATCGGTAATTTGGTGGAACTCTAAATTGAACCCAAAACTGTCGAGTTTTACAATCAGATGCTTTACCGTTGGACCACGACATCCTCAAAACCATATTTCATGATTCTATTATTAGTATGACATAATATCTTACTTTTGACAGTCAATTGATCGAGTCCTTCTCAATCCTTTGGCCTTTTGCCAGCACACCAACAATATAGCACACTCTAAATTAATAAATATGAGATGACGATGGCTCTAAGCCAGGAGTACTCTCATAATGAAAATCACTATAGCGTGGAAATTAAGGAAAGGCATAATATTATTCACCTAGTTACAAGCCTGTGTTTGGAGATTTTGTAATATATTCTTATGAAGTAGAGAGGGAGTGGTAAGAGAGACAGTGGGTTGCCTTTCAAAAAAACACACTATCAATGTTACTGGAAGAGGACCTCTCCGAAGACATGTATCAAAAAGTAAATGGCAGTGGACAGCATCAAGGAAGTATGAAGAGATCGTAGTGCGGCGGTCTTTATGAGGGTAAGGGGATTAAACGTAAAGTTATACAAAACGTAAGAAGCCTCAGTGGAGAATTCAACGCCAAGCTTTTTTGTTATCAGAGCGAAGAAATGAAAATATTACGTAATTCATGACC
The DNA here is from genome assembly GCA_036379175.1 of Heliconius cydno galanthus. Classification (NCBI taxonomy): domain Eukaryota; kingdom Metazoa; phylum Arthropoda; class Insecta; order Lepidoptera; family Nymphalidae; genus Heliconius; species Heliconius cydno. Next base: position 111,718 of record JAKRZM010000304.1, read on the forward strand.
TCGAATGAGAATCGTACCTACAGCTGTTGCGTTAACAGTATAACATATATTTTTATTATTTTATAACAACGATTCTGTGAATGCCATAAGAAATTTGAATCGGCTAGCAAAAAAAAGTAAAAAAAAAACACGTTCAGGAGGGAATCATTTAAGAAATAAGGATTTTTTACCAGAAATAAACTCCACATTCTTCGCCATAATAGCTATGCTATATTCGATCTGTTAAAACTCCCAACAATACCTCAACACGAGGTATTCGGCTGATGGGGAATAAGTAAATATTTTCGTCTCAGTATCCTCACAGCTTTCATCATGTGGAGAACATTCAGAATCGGAGAAGCGAGCTTATTACGGATTCTTGTCTATAATTTGATATTCACCGAGCGATGGCTTTTTTATACTACGTTCTATTTGAAGGTATTATGTTTCTGGAGCAAGTTACAAAATACGGTCTATAATTTTATCATTAAAATAATAATTTAATTTTCATCAGCTTCACGCTGTATCCCGCATGTAACAGGATAGAGGGAGTGTTAAGATACTCCGTTCTCCATACACCGCATAATTTTCTAAGATAAAGTGAGAATTCCAATCAATAATCACAAAAAAACGTGTTTTGTTAGGAAACTTAATACTAATCGTCATATTATATGTACCTGTACAAATATTTAAAAAAAAATTCAAACAATTAGGTGTTAGGTTCGATCTACATATAAATTGCAACACTGTCCTACAGAAACTAAATTATGGTCAATATTAAAATTTAAACGGATTTTCTCTTACGGCTTTGGTTCAGCAGTTAACTTTATAAGTCGTTGAAAACCGAATTAACGACTCGTTGCGGGCGTCCTCCGTTACAGTTACAATTTCATTGCACAATAACTTTCTTATAGATTTGCGTTAAAATTTCATTATCTCTTAAAATCTTTGAGTTCTCTAGGTTATTAGTTTATATTTTATGTTTGAATCTGAAGTTTATGATTTGGGTACAATAGAATAGAATTGATTAAGAAATGTAATAATTAGAATGAGATGAAGAGCGAAATAAACATGAATTCTGTGGAGATGGGATCTTTTTGTAGGATATGCGGAGTCAGTTTAGTTGATTGAATCCGCAATGAAGAAATATACAGAATTAGTGAAGGTGTCACAGTGAAAATGAAGTAGAGCGTGCTCGTTCGACTTGCCCAAACTTCCTGGGCACGTCGAGTTCTTTTATGTACCCCACTATATGCGGGGAAAAGCGTGAAGCTGATCCAATAATCCCCATAAATATACCATAAACAAACAGCTTAAATAAGGCTAAACAAACGCCCACGAACACAAAGCTCCTCCCGAATCCTATGATTCCTGATGATGAGTTAACAAACTGACGAATAAATCCTTGATCAAAGTAAAATTAAATTCCCTTCCAAATACGAACCAGAAAATGCTTATATATAAGACAAAACAATCTTTGTTTCTTCTTAACTCGTCTGATGTCTAAATCTGAGAGATTATGAAAACATTGTTTTTTCCTACTGACACGATATATGTGCCACTTTCACGCTTCATAAGTGGCGGAGCTCAACACTGTGAATGATCTTACCACACCGTGGACATAGTGTTTGCAAGGTAACGCGTATGCAATCAGATATGGCTCTACTGCGTCAAGTTACTAATAGGATATGCATTTCAGTATATGTATTATATATCTATTTCAGCACATTGCTTTCGACGGTCTCTAAAGCGTCCAATACCAATTCTAAAAGGACAACTGATTGAGTAACATCAATACCAGTGTTGGTAAAGCCGATTATCCCATACATGCTTAAAGTAAGCTACAGGAATTCACCATTGACGAATAAAGGGATTCTACTATATGTTAGTTCTGAATTAGTATTGAAACAACTGCTTCTTGAAAAAAGGAAACAGCTATCGAGGTGCAATTTGTTTTCCAAACGGTAACCAGTTCAAATTTCACCTTTTTTTTTACATTTTTAAAGATATTCCACACTTAAGAAATACAAAAAAAAAATACTTTTAAGAAAGCGTATAAAAAATTTAATATAATGGGATTTGATCATGGGATTGTAATAAGCCTATAAGAATTTTCAAGCACTTTAATGAGAACTTATAACTTAGTGGTCACAGCGCTTGAACAGTTTCCAAGAGACACGGGTTCAAATCCGGCTTTTCTAAAAAGCAAAAATATATCTATACTTATATAATATAAAAACTACTACTATTTTGTACTAATTTCCATACTACCTAAATTTAATGGTTAAACATTAACCTTATTAAGTTTAATCGCGGTTATTTGGAGCAACTGTGACATATATGCCTCATAAATTATCTCATATTAATTTATACCGCCGAGACGATAACAATATAAAAAAAATATTCAGGGTACATCAGGGTATTCTGAAAGAATTTAGTTTTAAGGCACTTTGTTCCTTACTTTCTAACCAATTTTCTAGATATTGTCTCTTCAGTGGTGGAACTGGTGGGTTTGGTGGAATTCATCGTGGCGTTGTGTATTATTACTAGAACGAAAAAATTATCACTTCATATCCTCGAATGGTGTTGGAACCTATGACCGTCGCACTTACAACGCTGTGCTGTTGCGCTAATACGGCTTATTTTACAATTGCAATATGTAGAAAATCTGTAAAAACAAAAAAATATATACAAAAGTAGTATATAAATAATGGAATTTGATTTTTACGCGATTTTTTGATAGAGTTTTACTTTTAAAATGTCACACATCCCCATCCGGTTATTCGTAACCACAAAAAAGCAATAACGCCGTACAAATCGAAGCGGCTGCGACTGTCAATTACACCGTCTGGGTTCTCAATGGCGGTATATTTAAAAGGGAAATAAAAAATATTGTATGGCTTTAAAGTTACATTTTTTTAATTTACTTGTATTTCTATGTAAAAAGACTTTATTAGTGTTTACATCGGAACGAAAACTAAGACCCTATGTTCCCATTAAGACACTGCTTTTCCCCACATACCGTTTTTCTCTCGAGGCATAGCATTTTGAGAAGAAGAACATTAGGTACTCAAAGCGTTTTGCCTTCGTTATCAGAGCGAGAGATTGAAAATATTTAATTTCCTCAAGTGGGAATCGAATCCACAACCCGTCGCGTTTACAGTCGTACCATTGGGACCCTGCGCCACGACTGGTCACGAATGGACTAAGTAATTGTACGTTTATTTAACCCTTCATTCATTCATGTAATAAACAAAACATAAAAGCTTGTTTATAACCTCCATGCACTTCATAAAATGCTTTTTCAGTTATTACATTTCAATTTACTTCGCAAAAAGAAGTAAAAAAAGCAAAAAGTTTAGCCTGCAAATTGAAATGGCTGCCTCTGTCAATTATACCGTACTGTTAAAGGGAAAAACACCAATTGGCAATCAACGATTTGGTTCCAGAAAATACTTTTTTATGAATGTATACACGAATATATCACATTTCGGCAGTTATGAGGGCAGGTAGAATGAAACATAAATATAGAAGCATTTTAGCAAATTTTGGCTGAAAAATTGTTTACATCGTTTTAATTTTGTTGTACATCTCACATTCCCTCATTTTCTATCCTATCAGCATACGTTTTACTTTTAGGAACTAATTTCAACTCTGAATTTAGCACGCAAACATGTTCATACTTTTTTCTGCAGATTCATAATATTCTTTTGACAAATATCGTATTTTAAATCTCATACGTTCACTAGAACTTAGAGAAGATAACAAAGAAAACAAAATATCTTGCTAGGTTCCATCAATCTATACCTTGGCTATAGTGTGAAACTGCAAAAAATATAAACCAAAAATAAGATTTACCGAATAGTTAAAAAGGACCCCCATCAGCAAGAACGGGTTAAATATCTAATAAAACTGTAAAAGAACAATTTGAAATTTAAACGTCATCTTTTTAGTCACCTCATTAATTTATTTTAATGGTCGAGAGGACCATTTGGTAAAATGAAATTTAAATAACGTCTTCCTCAGACTCTTTATGATAGTATCGTTGTATGAAATACGGCGTCGTAAATTAAAAAATGGGGATAATTATATTTATTACTAGTGGACCCGGACGCGGCTACGCCTGCTTGAACTTTAAGAAATTATTATTTAATATTATATAATATATTTATTTTTATAAGGATGAATATCAAAATATAAGTTTATTTTGGGTGACGTTTTCTTAAAACAACAAAGAAACTTTGCAAACCGGTGCTTAGCAACGACGGTTGTTATTAACATGGCAGAATAAATTGCATGTCAAATTAGAAAGTATTATAATTTATTAGTACATATGTGTAATGTAATATTATATAGCCTATAGCACTTCTGAAGAATGCAGCTTTCATACAAAACAAAAACAAAGTAAATCGATCCCGTAGATCCAGAGATCTTAGCGTTCAAACAAACAAACAAACTCTTTCGCTTTATTATATTAAGTATAGATGGGCATCTTGGAGATTTCTATTGAAAGAAGGAAAATTTTAGTAAAAGGCAAGTAACGGAAAATCTACATGTGTATTTGTTATTAAAGGCGGAACTCAGTGCTGTATGAAAGTGTGTATAGTGTATAGTGCGAAATGAAAGAATATCACTCCCCCGAGTGGGAATCAAACCCACAACGGTCGAACTTACAGTTAAACGCAGTTCTGCTGTACCAAGTTAGTCTACTCTCTCTACTTTATTCTAAATCGCCAATAAGAAAACGCATTATGAAAGGTTGCTGATAACTTTATTCAATCTACCTAGCAGAGTAATAAGTGAAAAGTCTCAATGATATAATGTAACTTTTAACTTCAACATAAGATATTAAAATACAAACAATTATAAAATTTATGTCTACCTAGCCTGTACAAACAGAAAGACAGACAAACGTCTAAACAGCTGAACTGATTTTTATGGGATTTTTACTGAGCAATAGTTATGGAAAGTCTCATATGGGGGTAATGGATCAATGCTTCCAGAAATCGGCAGAAAGTGTTAAGCGGAGTGTATTAACGCTAGGTTCCCTCTGCCTACCCTGCTGTGTGCGGGATACAGCGTGAAGCTGATTTATTTTTATTTATTCTCACTGTAATAATGGCAAAATAAATAATATTTACAATAAGAAATTCAAAATGCAAGTGTAATATGCAGTTTTCAGCCCCACATTGTCTTTTTTCCTCATACGACACATCGTTATGTAGATGCGGGCATTATGCAACGTTATGCATTACAAAACGCTATATATCTTACTAATTGACATTATGGTTGGAAGTGGGATTAAATGAGGACGACCAAGAAAGGAAAGGAAAATAATATGTTCACGCGTGTATCTCGCGTATAGTAGGATAGATAGGAGGAACTTAGTGTCAGGACACTCCGCCGCCCCCTTTTCGTAATAATGTGTGTTTAGTGGCGAAATTTCTACTGTGCTTTTCTTTTTACAAATTAAACTTTTTAAAAATTGTTGTATGTATTTTATTTAGTTTATTTACTAATAATTTCCATAGTCAGGTCTGGTTTGTCAGCAAATTTCAGCATAATATAAACAAAATTCAAATTTTAGAAATTTTTACTAAAAAATATTGTTGAAAAATCTGATGCATTCTAGAAAGTATTCCATACTTCCCAACTTCTATGCAAAATGACAATTTATATTTCAATACATAATCCAATTTATTTAGCATTTGCTTATTAGATTTATAACAAATGACATTTTGCTCAGAATTTAATGCGGTACAAGATAACACGAAACGCTAAATCATTCGTGACGTCAAAATTTTTACGACCGTACATATGTGGCATCCAGATTATAATTTATATTTACTTTAATTTGTAGAGTTGGTACATTCATTTTGATGCTGTGAATCAAATGAGGCCATCATGGCTAAGTGGCAGAGCTTCCTACTGTGAACGCAACGATCGTGGGGTCGGGATCGGAATTGGGATTGTGGGATTCTCACTTTGATCTCAATCGAGACAACCACTTAACACACATTGTTATGATTATTGAGTGGAGTATGAGGAACGAAGTGTATTAACACTAAGTTCCCTCTACCCTTCTATAAGCCTAAAGTACCCCCTAATTTATACATTTACTCAAGAAGTAAATTATTAAGTTTTCACGTTACCTTTCCCATTTCTAAGATATCAAAGGCGGGGCGAATAGCGTGAATGTGCGTGAAGTAATTGGTGTTAATGCTATTAGCTTAGTTGCTTTAAAGCGAGGTATCGAACCGTTATGGGGAGCCGACGGTATTAGTAGTTCTGATTTGATATAAGTTAATTCGGTGTAGATTTAAGCTTAAAGGAGTTTGTTTGACGATAGTTGAAGAATATATTGCAGGTTCTTTTCTATGTATTCAGATATTTGCTTATTAACTATGTGGATTTATAAAGTAATCAGTAAAAAAAGTAATTAAATATATATTTTGACTACGTTTTAGAAAATTACCTAAAAATTGACTTTTTTAACTAGTCTAGACATACAAAGACAACCTAAGCAGTGAGAACCTAGTGTCAACGTTCTCTACTTTCTGCTTTTCGTTTCCGTTTTGTTACTAGAAAAAGAAAGCAATAATAATGTATTGTGATAAAATTGAAAATCTGTAAGCACAGTATTAAAAATATTTAAGTCTATATTTATCTATCTATGAACGATTTGGCTGAAACATACCACAATATACCACGAACATGAAAAAATTTAGTTATTTATTATACCTACTAAAATGAATAAAATGAATAAAATTAGTTATATTTGTTGCAAAATTAACTTGTCCGGATAACTGAAATGTTTAGATCGTTCCACGATGGATATATTGAAAATAGCTTTTCAAGATTAATTCCTGATTGTATTCTAAGATTTTGTGTTTATTTAAAGTATCCGTTAACATTCATCCGTTTCTTGTCGACATATTGGCAGTGTCTATATTCTCAACAATTGTTTTTTTGCTGAAACGTGTACGTATAGATTAGTAGTGTCTCCTTACCAGAGCGAGAAACCAAAAATATTAAATATTTTACTTCTCCGAGTGGGAATCGAACCCATAACGGTCGCATTTCAAATGCTAGTGCTAGTACCTTTCCACTACGACGGCCTTATGTGTATGTATAGGTATATTTGTAAATATGTTTTATTGGTTATGTATTTGTGGGTTTGATCTCGAGGAAATGATTTATTATACTTTAATTATTTACATTCTTCTGCACTGATGGACAAAGCGCGGTGTTGAGTTCCGCCATTTAATACTCAATGTTTGAAATTTCTGCGGAAATTTGGGAAAAGAGTGTTCCTATACAATAGGCTCTTTCTGCCTATCCTATTCATTTACGCATGAGACAAAATGTAAACAAAAAAAAACACTATTTCTAAAACTTTAATGTAAATTTTGAATTTCTATTTAATTTGTCTAGGTTTGTATGTTTTAAAATATGAAAAAAAAGAAACATTTGGAAAAATAATAAATATTTACATTGAATACATTCATTAGCTAATAGACCACAGATAAAATAAATTTTAAAACCAATAAAAATAAACCACGGCCAAATAGATAACCAATAAATATTACTATAGAGGTTAATGATAGAGTCGTTTACAGCTTTTTAATTACGCACTAAAGTTAAATGAATAAACTTTGTGATTTAAAGACTCGGTGGACAATAAAGTTTCTTAAATGAAATGTCAACGAAAAATTATATTAATTTGCTCGTCTGGTATTATAAACTAGTTGTGTTTTCTGTTTTTATAGATACATATTTTTTTGTAGAAACGAACCTATGGATCATCTATCATGGTAAGTATAAGCCTGAGAGATAAAGAACCCACTACTCCTCCATATGTTTCTCTCTTATGTTTCTGGTTAGTATTTACTATAGATACCAACCAGAAACATAAAACGTATGAGGATTGCAAAGAGACAGCATCTGGTGATGGTAGGTTCGATATTCGATGGATTCCTGCGTATGGACTACAGCATAAAAATAAAAAAAAACATAAGAAAGAAATTAAGAAAAGATGCCCCAGGCTTAATACAAAATGCTATAAGAATATAAATATATTACAATAACAATTATTATATGAACGAGACCCTCTATAAATCAGACATCGATTTTGTACCAATTTGAAATGTAAATTGATTGCCTTAACTACCGAAGCACAGTTTTTTTTCGACCATTTAATAACCCAATTTGAAGACATTTATCTTAACTTGACAAGGTAGGGTATTTAAATTTTAAATGTTTGCTAATTTTATGAATGATAATTTTTAAAAATATATATTTTTTATATACTCGAGTTATTTATTTATTTAGATATGGTGGCCGCAGGTTCAATAATATTCTAAATATATTTTTCTAAAACCTTACATAGTAATTTGAGCTATTTCTCTGTAATAAATTACTTTTTTTTCTTTTTACTTAAAATAGAATGATCTTTTCTATTTATAGGATTTTTGTAGCTTCACTCTTCATCTTGGATACGGCAGTGTATGCAGAGAAATAGTGTCAAGACACTGCTTTCTTCATTTTCCACTCGAATACAAAGCATTGTGTATTTGAGTAGCGGAAATGAACGATTAATGATTTACATTACTCTAGCTGTTAATAAATTTATTTGTAGCGACTAATTAGTAACAAACACCTGGTTAGTGTTTAGGGATTTGGTAGATTAATTTCATCAATAATTTTGGGTNTACTCAAAGCGTTTTGCCTTCGTTATCAGAGCGAGAGATTGAAAATATTTAATTTCCTCAAGTGGAAATCGAATCCACAGCCCGTGGCGTTTACAGTGGTACCGTCGTACCATTAGGATCCTGCACCACGACTGGTCACGAATGCTCTAAGTAATTGAACGTTTATTTAACCCTTCATTTCATTCATATGAATGTAATAAACAAAACATAAAAGCTTGTTTATAACCTCCATGCACTTCATAAAATGCTTTTTCAGTTATTACATTTCAATTTACTTCGCAAAAAGAAGTAAAAAAAGCAAAAAGTTTAGCCTGCAAATTGAAATGGCTGCCTCTGTCAATTATACCGTACTGTTAAAGGGGAAAACACCAATTGGCAATCAACGATTTGGTTCCAGAAAATACTTTTTTATGAATGTATACACGAGTATATCACATTTCGGCAGTTATGAGGGCAGGTAGAATGAAACATAAATATAGAAGCATTTTAGCAAATTTTGGCTGAAAAATTGTTTACATCGTTTTAATTTTGTTGTACATCTCACATTCCCTCATTTTCTATCCTATCAGCATACGTTTTACTTTTAGGAACTAATTTCAACTCTGAATTTAGCACGCAAACATGTTCATACTTTTTTCTGCAGATTCATAATATTCTTTTGACAAATATCGTATTTTAAATCTCATACGTTCACTAGAACTTAGAGAAGATAACAAAGAAAACAAAATATCTTGCTAGGTTCCATCAATCTATACCTTGGCTATAGTGTGAAACTGCAAAAAATATAAACCAAAAATAAGATTTACCGAATAGTTAAAAAGGACCCCCATCAGCAAGAACGGGTTAAATATCTAATAAAACTGTAAAAGAACAATTTGAAATTTAAACGTCATCTTTTTAGTCACCTCATTAATTTATTTTAATGGTCGAGAGGACCATTTGGTAAAATGAAATTTAAATAACGTCTTCCTCAGACTCTTTATGATAGTATCGTTGTATGAAATACGGCGTCGTAAATTAAAAAATGGGGATAATTATATTCATTATGGGCATCTTGGAGATTTCTATTGAAAGAAAGAAAATTTTAATAAAAGGAAGATAGGGAAAATCTACATGTGTATTTGTTATTGTGTTAATTGTGTCTGTTTGAAATAAAAGATCAGATAAAACAATAAAGGTGGAACTCAGCGCCGTACTTTGCCTTGTGAGGGCGATGAAATGAAAATAATTCACTCCACCGAGTGGGAATCGAACCCACAACGGTCGCACTTACAATCAAATGCAGTTCTGCTGTAGCAAGTCGGTCTACTCTCTCTACTCTATTCTATATCGCCAATAAGAAAACGCATTATGAAAGGTTGCTGATAACTTTATTCCGTCTACCTAGCAGAGTAATAAGTAAAAAGTCTTAATGATATAATGTAATGTTTAACTTCAACGTAAGATATTAAAATACAAACAATTATAAAATTTATGTCTATCTAGCCTGTACAAACAAAAAGACAGATAAACCTCCTAAACAACTGAACTGATTTTTATGGGATTTTTACTGAGCAATAGTTATGGAAAGTCTCATATGGGGGTAATGGATCAATGCTTCCAGAATTCGGCAGAAAGTGAAAAACGGAGTGTCTTAACGCTAGGTCCCTTCGGCCTACCCTGCTTTGTGCGGGATACAGCGTGAAGTTGATTTATTTTTATTTAATCTCACTGTAATAATGGCAACATAAATAATATTTACAATAAGAAATTCAAAATGCAAGTGTAATATGCAGTTTTCAGCCCCACATTGTCTTTTTTCTTCATACGACACATCGTTATGTAGATGCGGGCATTATGCAACGTTATGCTTTACAAAACGCTATATATCTTACTAATTGACATTATGGTTGGAAGTGGGATTAAATGAGGACGACGAAGAAAGGAAAGGAAAATAATATGTTCACGCGTGTATCTTGCATACAGCAGGATAGATAGAAGGTACTTAGTGGCAAGACACTCCGCCTGGCGAAATTACCACTGTGCTTTTCTATTTAGTAAACTTTTGAACCTTTTTTTAAGAAGAAGATCGTTTTTATGCTAATAATTTTCATAATCAGCTCTGGTTTGCCAGCAAATTTCAGCATTATATAAACAAAATGCATATTTTAGAAATTTTTATTACATTTATAACACGCGAAAATAACTGTTTTGCTCAGAATTTAATGCGGTACAAGATAACACGAAACGCTAAATCATTCGCGATGTCAAAATTTTTACGACCGTACATATGTGGCTTCCAGAATATAATTTATATTTACTTTAATTTGTAGAGTTGGTACATTCATTTTGATGCTGTGAATCAAATGAGACCATCATAGCTCAGTGGCACAGCTTCTGACTGTCAACGCTAAGATCGTGGGGTCGGGATCGGGATTGGGATTGTGGGATTCTCACTTTGATCTCAATCGAGACAACCACTTAACACACATTGTTATGATTATTGAGTGGAGTATGAGGAACGAAGTGTATTAACACTAAGTTCCCTCTACCCTTCTGTAAGCCTAAAGTACCTGCTAATTTATACATTTACTCAAGTAGTAAATTATTAAGTTTTCACGTTACCTTTCCCATTTCTAAGATATCAAAGGAGGGGCGAATAGCGTGAATGTGCGTGAACTAATTGGTGTTAATGCTATTAGCTTAGTTGCTTTAAAGCGAGGTATCGAACCGTTATGGGGAGCCGACGGTATTAGACATTCTGATTTGATATAAGTTAATTCGGTGTAGATTTAAGCTTAAAGGAGTTTGTTTGACGATAGTTGAAGAAACTATGTGGATTTATGAAGTTATATATTTTTACTACGTTTTAGAATATTACTTAAGAATTGACTTTTTACCATAAATCTAGACATACATAGACAAGGTAGGCAGTGAGAACCTAGTGTCAACGTTCTCTACTTTCTGCTTTTCGTTTCCGTTTTGTTACTAGAACAAGAAAGCAATAATAATGTATTCCCCCTATTGTGATAAAATTGAAAATCTGTAAGCACAGTATTAAAAATATTTAAGCCTATATTTATCTATCTATGAACGATTTGGCTGAAACATACCACAATATACCACGAACATGAAAAATTTTAGTTATTTACCTACTAAAGTTAATAAAATTAGTTATATTTGTTGCAAAATTAACTTGTCCGGATAACTGAAATGTTTAGATCGTTCCACAATGGTTGTATTGAAAATAGCTTTTCAAGCTTAATTCCTGATTGAATTCTAAGATTTTGTGTTTATTTAATGTATCCGTTAGCATTCATCCGTTTCTTGTCGACATATTGGCAGTGTCTATGTATTCACCAATTGCTTTATTGCTAATTTAGTTGTATGTTTAGTTTAGTAGTGCCTCATTACCAGAGCGAGAAAACGAAAATATTAAATATTTTACTTCCCTGAGTGGTAATTGAACGAATATAAAATTCAGCGGAAATTTGGGAAAAGACTTTTCATCTACAATAAGCTCTTTCTGGCCTACCCTATTCATTTAAACATGAGACAAAATATAAACAAAAAATACTGTTTGAATTGGAACTGATTTGATTTTTTAATTAATTTGGTCTAGGTTTACTTATGTTTTAAAATATAAAAGAGAAACATTTGGAAAAATAATAAATATTTACATTGAATACATTCATTAGCTAATAGACCACAGATAAAATAAATTTTAAAACCAATAAAAATAAACCATGCCCAAATAGATAACCAATAAATATTACTATAGAGGTTAATGATAGAGTCGTTTACAGCTTTTTAATTACGCACTAAAGTTAAATGAATAAACTCTGTGATTTAAAGACTCGGTGGACAATAAAGTTTCTTAAATGAAATGTCATCGAAAAATTATATTAATTTGCTCGTCTGGTATTATAAACTAGTTGTGTTTCCTGTCTTTATAGATACATATTTTTTATAGAACAGAAAGGACAAACGAACTTATGGGTCATCTTATGGTAACCACCACCGCCTTCGACCCCGTGTATTTCCAGATAATATATAAGCCAGAGAAATAAAGGTCCCGCTACTCCTCCATATGTTTCTCTCTTATGTTTCTGGTTAGGTTAGGTCTGGTAGGTTTACTATACTAACCAGAAACATAAAACGTATGAGGATTGCAAAGAGACAGCATCTGGTGATGGTAGGTTAGATATTCGATGGATTCCTGCGTATGGACTACAGCATAAAAATAAAAAAAAAACATAAGAAAGAAATTAAGAAAAGATGCCCCAGGCGTAATACAAAATGCTATAAGAATATAAATATATCACAATAACAATTATTATATGATCGAGACCCTCTATAAATCAGACATCGATTTTGTACCAATTTGAAATGTAAATTGAATGCCTTAACTACCGAAGCACAGTTTTTTTCGACCATTTAATAACCCAATTTGAAGACATTTATCTTAACTTGACAAGGTAGGGTATTTAAATTTTAAATGTTTGCTAATTTTATGAATGATAATTTTTAAAAATATATATTTTTTATATACTCGAGTTATTTATTTATTTAGATATGGTGGTCGCGGTTCGATAATATTTAAATTTTTTTTTGCTAAAAACTTACAAAGTAATTTGAGCTATTTCTCTGTAATAAATTACCTTTTTTTTATTTTTACTTAAAATAGAATGATCTTTTCTATTTATAGGATTTTTATAGCTTCACTCTTCATCTTGGATACGGCAGTGTATGCAGAGAACTAGTGTCAAGACACTGCTTTCTCCGCTTTCCACTCGAATACGAAGCATTGTGAGTAGCGGAAATGAACGATTAATGATTTACATTACTCGAGCTGTTAATAAATTTATTGGTAGCGAATAATTAGTAACAAACACCTGGTTAGTGTTTAGGGATTTGGTAGATTAATTTCATCAATAATTTTGGGTTGCAACAGCTTGTATTTACATAAAATGTTATTTCACATTGCAAATAATAATAATAATAATATTATGAAATATTACTTTTAATAATTTTATTATGAGTTATGGCTACAGCTTTACTAAAATTAATCAAATTCGAAACGCCATCGAGGCGCAGTGGCACAAGCATGTGACTGTAAACGCGACGAGTATAGGTTCGATCGCACTCGGGGAATATTTAAGGCTAACAGGGCGCGGCGTTGAGTTTCGCCAGTATAAACGCAATGTCTCGAAAATTCGGCAGAAAGTGAATAACGTACTGTCTCAACACTAGATTCTCTACAATATTCGAGATACAGCGTGAAGCAAAAAAAACATATTTGAGTTTTTCATACTAGTGGCCCTAACGTGACTTTGCCTCGTTCTTATTTAATGTTATTAAAGTGTATTAAGGATTAAGAATTAAGGAATCTATGACTTTTAAGTAATTTGTCGTGAAAATGCATACACATTTGTATTACAAATTCTATATATAGCATTCCAAGTATAAGAGTATAATTGGCTTTCAGCGATAACTCGTGTGAAAGCTTAGTAATACGTGCGTATTGGCGACGATCGTGATGTTCATATAATAGTTGGATACTTGGATATGGTAGATGCTTGTCCTCTTTCATAAGCTTTCAGTCATAAGCTTATAACTGTCCTGGTGCTTATCTCTCTGTTCCCCAACTTCCCCCCGAATTTTCAAGCCATCGCGTGTTGAGTGGTGGAACTCAACGCCGCTCTTGTACCAAAGCGAAGAAATGAAAATATTAATAAATAAATAATTACCATTCATCATTTCCCCGAGTGGGGATCGAACTCACAACCGTCGTTAAAATCACCCGTTTTTGCCCCTGCGTCACGACTGCCTCAAATTTACTAGTAAAATACTAGTAGAACAGGATAACTTCATCACCATTTATCTATCTTTTATCCATAATTTTCCTCACGTTTTCACCATAAATGCAAGCATCCACAATCCCTCTAACTAACCGAGCAGCATATTCTATAAAGTGAAACTTGCATAATTTCCTATGCAAAAACTTTAACACCTGTCGTTTTAATTACTCGACGCGCTGGCCCGCCGCCAAGCGCTTTGTTGGAATAGAAATACTTCATACGTTTCCATTTTCTTTATTCAACGCCAACGGTGGTATTTACATGTTAGAACCTTTTCTGGTTAGGCCATTTTGGTTTTCGTTGTTTTTTACTAGATTGCATAGAGAGTTTAGGTGGAAGTAGCTTAGTTTTTTGTTTTTGTATGATATTTTAATTTTAGAATATGTAATATTTTGACACTACGTTATTTTTTTTACTTACTACAGAGATATTGTGTGTTGAATAGCGAATCTTATAAGAAATTCTCAAATCTAGGAACAGAACTATTACGAATGAGAACCGTATTCACAACCTTTGGCTAAACAACCAGGCACAGTTCAGTTCAGTTCTTCATTTGTGGCATTTGGATCGAAATGAAGGACCGAATTGAACTGTGAATAATACTGGATTGTTTACGAAAAATATTAATAATTCTTCTGAACCTAATTATCGTAATATATCATTGGAAACTTAGCTAATTATAAGAGGTTAAATTGATAAAAAGATGAAACTTACTCTTCTATTTCATATGTTCCTAAAACTTAACTTTTAAAGTTTCTTATTCTTACAGTCTTCGTGCATATCTTATGCATGTTTCATACATATTTGTATGCATATATCCATCTTTTTATGTTGCATATAATCTGGTCGGTTTATAACTGTTCAAAAGTATTCTACATAAGTAGAAAACGAAGTAATGAACAAATTTAAATTTCCCGTGTAAACATTCACCCCCCGGGAGCGTTGCAACTGTGTTTGGCCCTAAATTTTAATTCCCTGCACTGGGAGATGTATTTGGATTCACGCCAAAATAATGTTTTTCATATCTAACATAATATTAAGTCTTTTCGAGTTTTTTACCTTTGGAATTGGACGACAGTACTGTAATAATCTTCAATTTCTGTCTATATGAAAATGTTTAAAGGTAAGTATGGTAATTGATACTTGACTTTTAAGAAGAATGGTAATGGTTTCTCAACGATTTCCTTATGAAAGCAGCATTGATATCTCTGCAATAATTTCAAAGTTTCAAAGTTAATAATTTCATTTTCATATTATTTTGGAAAATAATATAATATGATATATTATTTGGTTTTTAAATAAGTCATTTCTCTATGGTTCTTATAGAATCGAAAAATAAAAAGACAACAACTCTCAAGTCTTTGACCTCATTGTATAGTGATTAGAGATTTTCTACTTAACTCCGTAACTATTATTCCTGATCTTAAAGCCAAGAGTAAACTTTAAGAACTTAAGTTGCATTAATTCTTAACAAACTGTTCGTTCAACTTTTTAATTGAGTTACTTGATACTTTGCAAAATATATATAAGTATAAGTACAATATATTAAAGAAAAGTCCTGACTGTAGGTGTGGTGGTTGGAAGTTCAATTCCCATTCGGGATAATGAATTATTTTCATTTCTGAGCTGTAGACAAAAATCGGCTCTTGAAAACAATTAGGAAGAGTAGTTAAAAACGTCTCCATGACTGAAATCAATAGGAAGCATCTTAAGTATGTATATGATGATTATGATATCACCATATATATATCTACATGCCATCAAGAAATTATACGTAATATTATATTTTTCACATTTTTAATATATTTTTTTCAAAAATGAAATTAAATTTCATATTATTTTTTGTTTTGTAAGCAACGCGTGTTTCAGAATAATAACAAAAATGAAGTATTCTTAAAGTTAATATGCAATGAAAGTAGAGAAAAGCTGCTGCTTTTGTATTTTATTAACAACGAGAAGTAAAGTTTTCACTTCACATACAGTAAGTTGTGTACAGTACTTTTATATGACAATCACAAAGGAGTTCGTGGGAAATTAGAACCGTACGAACAGAAGTTGTTAGTTCGATGCCTCCTCGATGTATTTATTAAAGTCGTATTTAAATTATATTTGAAGCCGTTGTAGCTCAGTGGCACAACGTCCAATCGTCAAGGTGACGATGATGGATTCGATTCGGACTTGAAGTAATTTACTTTCGGTTTGTTCTGGTAAAAAGAAAAAAAAGCACGGTGTTGAGTTCAGCCATTCAATGTCTCAAATGGAAATGTCTCAAAAGGCAATAAGTGGTTAACAGAGTGTGGTAATACTAGAAAGTGGGGAACGGAGTGTCTTAACTCTAAGGTCTCCCTGCCTACCCTTTTATGGGAAAAAAGCGTGAACGCTTAAAAGAGAACTAATCTCCATTTCTAAATTCATACTTACATATACAACATATATCGTATTAAAAACATCCTATATCCTGTATATAGGGTGTTACACAAAATCTGCATTCCAGTGACACAATATCTGTATGTGCCACAAACGACACTTAAAATGTAATATATACGCGATTTGCAAAACGCTACCCTCGTTACAGCATCGCGGCGACCGAACGAGCTTCGTACAAGACTATTTGATTAAAATACATTTAGAATTTGGAAATGTATTGTTTTTTTAGTTCGTTTAGTAGCTTCATGCTAGAGTGTGATTTCTCGCTATCTAGAGGGAAAATTGTGTTATAACACTCTGTTCCCCGCCGTGTTGAGTAACGACGTTGTGTCGAATGACTCAACACTACGCTTTTTCTTCTTTCTAGAAGCAGACCTTTTTTATTTCTGTAAAAAAAACCTAAAACAATTTTAAAACCTCTACCTCGTTACCAGAGAGAGGAAATAAAAATATTTTATTTTTCATTTATTCGAGCCGGAATCGATCTCACAACCTGTCACGTTAACAGTCATACGATTGTGGCCAGCACCACAACCAACCTTAATTAATTAAATACCTATATAATTTTAACTTCATATTAATAACCTATATTTCTATGTATTTATGTCAAACACACGTAAATTATACGCCGTGTTGTCATGACACGCCTTGATTGCATGTTGACGGGCATCAGATGTTACTGAGAATCAAATGGTCTTAAATCTACCTCTATCTATGTAATCTTATTCAATTAATCTAATCTGATCTTATCACGTACGTTACATGCAAGGATACCATTTGAAGCTTCTGTTGATAGAGTTTGTATTTTTTTGCCTTGCCCATTATCCCCTAGATACGAGAGCAAGCATGGGGGAATTTCATGTTGGGTGGCGAAAGTAAACGCCACGCTGTATACTTTTACAAGAGCGAGGAAATGAAAATAATTATTTCTTTCGAATAAAAATCGAACTCAGAGCCTGTCGCATTTACTTACGCATGCTAGTACCCCTACGACACAATATTTAATATTTTTATTTCTTCGTTCCCGTGTCGAGGCGAAATCGTAGCGTTTAGTTCCGTCACTGGCAGAAAATGGAGAACGTAATGCCTTAACACTAGATTAGACCTCTGCCTACCCTGCTTTGTGCGGGTTACAGCGTGAAGCTGATTTTTTAGATAACCTTTTAAATTTAAAGAACCACCGTCTTTCATCCCACGATGCATGGCACAAGTTAATCTGTTCAAATAGTCTATTACGCCTAACGGGCCAGATAAGGAGGTCCATGGAATTAATTAAAGTAACCTTTTTCATCTTGTTATACTTAATACTTATAGTTATGGGTGGTAGTAAAAATTGATGGTACCATTATAATTGGTACCGTTTTCTTGAGAATTAATAGTTATATCTTCTATAGGTTCTATTTGGAAATACTGAGGCCTTTATGGCTTAGGGGTACAAGTGTGAGAATTGACATGAATTAATACTTATTAATATTTTCATTTCTTCGTAGATAACAAGGCAAAACGCGGTGTTGAGTGCAGCCAATCAATACGCAATGCCTCAAAAATTGGGTGAGAGGTTGGGAACGGAGTGTTTAACCACTGGGTTTCGTCTACCCTGCTATATACGGAATACAGCGTGAAGCTTAAATAATTCAGAAATATAAATATTATTGTAGAAAATGTACTGACTGTAATTCTAGTTTACTGTCTAAAACGAAAGTGTGGCTATATCTCTAGCCAGAGGTAGCCTATTGCCTTAGCAATAGTACCTGCGTGTAGAGTGGCGTAACTTAACACCGCGCCTTGTAATACAGATAATGATAAATCACCTTTATATTTAGACCTACATATTATTTTAAATTTTCATCTTTAAATCAATTTAACGAATTCAAAAACGGAGAAATTTACCTCTATCTAAATTCCTTTCTCATACAAAAACGTCAAATCATATTGATTATTAAAAAGGCTGTAACTTAAAGCTACTATAATCCAAATTGCTTTATCAATTCCATTATTATAACAGGATATTGAAATGAATAAAGGAAACGTATTTTTTCCCTCGGCTTATGCAATTACACTATTCTTCTGTCAAATGTCAGATTAAGATGATCTTGTTTGCTGTTCAATTGTCTGTTCTACTTCGCTATAAGGCTTTTTTATTTTTTTTGTGTAAGTTACGTTCAAATATGCGTGATAGTCAATGTTTATTATGTTTTACTTTTACTTTTTTTTTTATGTAAAATAGTGATATTTATTTATTTTTTCTCTCTATATGTGTACTGGTAATTTTTAACAAAAATCCATCCTCTTAAACTTTCATATTTATAATACTTACTATAGTAAGCACAGAGTGACATAATATTCCATTCTCCAGTTACCTAATATTGAATCGTTGTATTTTGAGCGGCAGAACCCAACGCTGTATTTTATTAAACCTACATTTCTCTGAGAGGGGATCTAACCAATAACCACCATTGAATTTATATACAATTTATTTAATTTATATTATTTACTGAATTTATTAATTATTTTCTATTGAAATTTTTAAATTATTAAACTGTAAAACAATTGAATTCTATTATTATTACTGATAAGTGTCGATATATTCAAATATTAACAACTATTCAACGCAACGCAAAATTAAGTAGGATATATTATGTTTATTTTAGATTTTTTTTAATTTTTCGACGAATTTCAAAGCTTTAAAGCTTTATAAAAAAGCCACAACTACTACTTATTGCACATACTTATATATTTACAAGAAAAAACATAGCCTTGTCGTCTATAATTGCATTACATATGTCCTCTAGAACAGTATAAGGTCAAGAGATATCATCTCAGATAACCTTTAGTTCTGAACTGGCGTTACAATACCCTACAACTAGGAGCATGTCACGCGTTCAAATCGGTACTAATAAGGCAGCGATGTGATGATAGATACTAAGCTGCGAGGATTATATGCGAATAGTTTGTTTTGTATTATTAACTACAAGCGGGCCCCGCGGATTCGCCCGCTTGTGTCATACGGATATTTATGTAAATGTATTTAAAATATATATGAATTATTTTAGTATGGTTTTCTGTACTATACCCACTATACCCGCTAAATAAATCTTAATTTAATAAATTTTGTAATTGTAATAAATTTCATACAAAATGAGCGCATTACCTAATTTGTCAATGCGTTGCCGCCTGTTTTTTTTACCTTTAAAAGGTAAAAAAAGATAAAAACATCGTTACAATAAAAAAAAATAATGTTAACAATCTTAATATATTAGAATATTAATTTACAAAAGCCTATTCCGTGGAAGCAATGTTTTAACAGGAAGGCCGCATTGCCTCGCGTCTTGAATTCTTCTCAGGACCTTTAAATTACTATTTTCGCGCTCTTCTTCTCGATTTCACTTCGTTAGACGCCTAACTCGTTGACGTTTCAAATTAAATAAATTTCAGTTTAACACCTAAACATTTTCTTTTTGTTATATTAAATAAATATTGAGGCCAACATGGTGCAGTGGCTCTTTGATCTATCACTCTTCTCTTCTCTCTGTTGCTCTCGGTTGTACGATATGTGCAGAATGGAGTCTCTCTCTTAGTGTACCCTGTCATATATGAGAATAAACGTAAAAATATATAAAAGTAACTGACGCACAAAGTATACAACAGTATTTAGAAAATGAATAAAAAATTTTACGTAGCGGGACTCAAACCCGCAAACATAACTTAGTGCCGGCACACTCCGTTCCCCACTCTCTACCTTATTTTCGAGACATCGCATTGAACGAAACTCAACGTCGCACTTTGTCTTTACCAGAACGACGAAATGTAAATATACACACATATAAATAAAGAAGACTAAAATATTAAATACAAATGTATCTATAATAAATATTTTATTCAATACATTACAACCAATTGATACATTACAACTACATACTTCCCCCATCCCCACCCCTTCTTCCTACCTTTTATATCTTTTATACATTGTTTTGCAAATGCGAACACATTATGTGACTCCGCCAGGCCGTACGTCTCTCTAATTGACGTTATCAGGGCAACTGTTATTTTTTATTACTTTTCATACTAAGAAAATAAGAGATTTATGTCACACTTTTCTACAAAATAGGTATTGTACGCAAATAAGTGTATTTTATAGTGTAATTCGTCATGTTAGCTCAGTTGACTGTATATGTAATGAATGTGGGTTCGATTTTCACTCGGTATGCTTATATTGAAGATATTTGCAAATTTTTATTTGACTTGTGTGTTAGTATGTGTGTTAGAGTATGTGAAATCTTGCAAGCTCAATTTTTTAGGCTTTCCAGTTTCTGATTAAGCTGAAATTTGGGTGACAAATGTCGACGAGTAAGTAAAAATATTATATATTTCATTCCCCAGATTGGGAATCAAACCTACAACCATCGCGCTTACAGTCACCTGCTCGTACCCCGGTGCCACGACGAACTCAAAAAACATAATTTAAAAAGTAAAAGCTTAAGTAAAACGTCCCAAGTAAAATCACACTTTCTTTTATCAGTGTGTAAATATATAATGATTTCCTGGAATAAGAATTGGACTCGCAACCACTACGAATACCATCATATATGCGACCCGCTATGTTACCATAGTCTAAAACAAACAACCACGACATGGTAAGAATGGCTGACCTTCGAGAACACAGTAAGTATAGATGATACTGGAGGAGGGTTATGAGGACCCATCGGAGACGAGGCGAAAGAAGTATTCAGAGGCTTGCGTTTGGCATTCTCACTGGCTACCTCGTTAGGGGTAAAGCGTGAAGCAAAATTACCGTTAAAACTTCAATAGTCGGTAACTGAGCGGAAATCCAATATCAACTCTTTTCAAGTACTATTCAAGTTGAGGGTGTTCTTAAACACCTTTACGCAAATATTCAATGGCTCTCATATTTCAAGGGCAGAGTTGCCACATTTAAGCATAAGAAGTTCTTATATTGAAAAACTACTTGACTGAAGTGTACAGAAAATTAGGGTTAGTATTCAAATTTAATATGTGAAGCAACGTTCAAAGGTTTCTTAATAATATCAGAAATAAATATTATTTTAATTATATTATATAACGAGCTTAAATTAAATAAAGCGTTTGAAAATATTGGATGCATATAAGACGGAGAGAATTGTCGTTTTTTTTTCTTGTCAAGGAAAGCAGAGAGTTAGTAATGATATCAGATCAGAAAACTCATAATTGAACTCATAAACTCGCGCATACAATCATTTAATATAGTTATTTAAAAGGAGTGGATGAATATAAAATAGAGTTTGTCACTATTTTTTCTTGTTACGGGATGCAGAGACATCCATATTTATCAGAACAGTGAACTCATCGAAATATGGATTCTGCGCTAGTGTCCGCGTCTGATAACCCATAAAGTTTTTGTCAGGCTATAATTGTACTCACAGAGGGCAATAAAAACATTAATTAATTTATTCATTAATTCATTCATTAAATTATTCTCCAAAGATCTATTTTCGAAAGCTAATTATGTAAATGTAATCAACTGTTTCATTACAATTTTGGGGGCAGTTTTATCAAAAGCTTGTGTAGGGCTAAATTAAATGTTGTCTATAATATAAATTGTAATTTCATTTAAAAGTTAGATCAAACTTTTATTTACTTTTACTTTTTCTCCACGCTATATCACGCATATAGGATAAGCAGAGACAGCCTGATTTAAAGAGAAACAGAGAGTTTTCACACTTTCCGTCCAGTTTTCGAGACATTACGTGTTGAGTGGCGAAACACAACGCCGGGCAATGGAATAAAAAACACATTTCAAGTAGAGATCCAACCACGAGTGCATTTCAGTTCGTCAAGCGTTGTATTCTATATCCTCACTAAGATTAATGATGATTTACGATATTCTTAAATATTCTGTAATCATAAAATCATAATAAATCTATCTAATCTAATGTTAAAAATCTATTGAACGAATTTTGATGAAATTTGTCTATTTGTCGACTTATAAGTCGAGTATATAATAAAAATAAGTTATACCACATTTTGTAAGACAGTCCTTCCGTGTATGTCCAGACGTGCTAAATATAATTTATTAAATGCATTTAAGTTCTTCATTTCATGAACTCACTTGCACTATTGTAATAAATGCAGTGAAAATGCAAAAAATAACAATTTATTAATTCGCCGAGGAATATGTATTTTTCTATATCATAAGCTTTTAGAGCTCAAAATGTTACATTTAGAGCACTGACCAACCGAAATTGAATTTTCATGTGAATTCTACTGAAAATTACGAAAATGTGCACATTTTTGAAGTTTAGAGGTTCTTCTAACTCATATAAGCACTCAAAGAATACTCGTTTAGTAGATTGGTAGTATTGGAAATGGCGGTTAATTTTCTCACATATCATGAAGTAGAAAATGAAAATCTATTAATCAAACATTCTGGTCCAGTCTTCCAATTTCAGAGATATTTTGGGTTAATTCTAGGACACTTTAAGAGAGAAGTCAAATATAATTTTTATGTAATACGGTTGTGGACTAACGGTACGATTTCCAATTTTTCAAATTCAGGCGAAAAGAGAAGTAGAGAGATCCTTGTCTTGAGTGAGTCTTCTATCGTGGCGCAGTAACACAGCACGTAGATTATAAGCACGACGGTTAGTGGTTCGATTCCCAATCGAGGAAAGGAATTATTTAATATTATCATTTCCTTGCTCTGACAGGTAATAGTCAAAGCGAGTCGTTGAGTTGCACTTAACGCATACTTTTCGGAAAAGTGTAAACACTATGTTCCCTCTGCCTACCCCGATATATGGAGAATAAAGCGTTAGCCTTTTAAAAAATGTAACTTAGCGAATTAATAATCGCCCAAACCAGACATGTTAGCAATGTTTAAACCAAATCAATTAAAAACTGGCCATAAATATCAATTAATAAGGAAAAACATGTTAAAAAAACTGCGTAAAAACATAAAAATCAAATAGACAAACAAATTAATTTTCTGATTTATTATATACTTAAATAAAATTAATAAAACAATGAAATTTTCAGAGAATATGTAAACAACAACGTAAATTATATTTACTTTGGGAAATTTGTAATGAAGTAAATAAATATTATCGACGAGGCCACTTGGCGATCGTAAATACATCGTATGATATCAGCCTGAGGTTTTTGATAGCTTTTTATTTGTGGATATTAATGTTTTTGTTACTTATATATAATTTTAAGCCGTAGCGTTTAATTATAATAGAAAGAGAGAACGAACTATACTTATTTTCTCGCAGCAGCGTGCCATCGAAGCGTGCTTGGTTCTCTCTGCTTTTCTCTCTATAATAAAAATGTACGTGAATATATTTATAAAGTACTCTACTAAAATTATTATTGAAAACGCGGCGTTGAATTCCGCCACTTGACACGCAATGCCTTAAAATTAGACGGAACTGTGGGGAACGGAATATCTTAATGAGAAACTGAGTCTCTTGACACTGGGTTCCCAGGTTCCCTGTGCTTAAATCGAACCCACAATCTGTCGCCTGTGATCTATATGAAATAAAATTTCGAATAATTGGTATTTCAATCAAAAAAGTGAACGTATCCTTAAGGCCTTATTAGGTTAAACATTTTTATTTTCAAATAATTTTGTCAAACAAATGAAAATAGTTTTTGTTAGGAAAAGGCGTAACCTGAAGGCGATATATTTTTATGAGCCTCCAGAAACCAAGTGGGAAATCGTTAGAGCTGCACAAGTCCGAAGATACATGTGGGTTTACGATCGGAAAGCTTTTACTGTAATTGTCACTAGAGGGAGTATGCACTGGCATATAACGTTAAGATTGGAAAAATATGCTCGAAATATCTTGAAAGTTATGCCAAAATGACATAAATACTACAATTTTTTTCTTTGTGCTTAGAATTCATATTCATTAGATAAAACTTTGAAGTTCGTTTGCCATTGGACGTACCTGACTGCAATGTTTTTTGGCACAATATTGTTTTTATTCCTTTTCAAATATAAAATGAACAATCATTTTCAACATTTTAAATAAAATATTCTTTTTATAAGCATATCTTCTATAGAAAAAAAATTTTTTAGCACCTTTATTTAAGTTTTAAAGCCAAAAATTTTTTTTTATTTACTAATAATGAAATATCAACATGAATTTCAAGTATAAAATGTCTAAAATTTTATAAGCTTTTCTTATAAATATTGCATATTATCGTAGTGTCACGCTGATTTCTTTCATAATTTTTTGTTAAAGCAAAAAGAATTACCCAAATAAAGTGTCTAACTCATGTCATCCAGCCAAACTAATTTAACTTAACTGCCCTTCGTCAAACTGATTATAAAACTTTTACTCACAATCTACTCTACCGTGTTTATTTATACATACATATATAAATAAGATTACATCGTGGTATAGTAATTGCGAAACGTCAAACTAACTACCGATGGGTATGAGTTCGATTCTGGCGNAGGTTTTTGTTCTTTTTCAAATATAAAATGAACAACCATTTTCAATATTTTAAGCAAAACATTAGTTTTACAAGCATACATTCATCTTTTATAAATAGTTTTTATTTTTAGCACCTTTATTTAAGTTTTAAAGCCAAAGAATTTTTTTATTTACTAATAATGAAATTACAACATAAATTTCAAGTATAAAATGTCTAATATATACTTTCTTTATAAAAATGGCATATTATCGTCGTAACTTATTTTTTTGTTAAAGCAAAAAGAATTACCCAAATAAAGTGTCTAACTCATGTCATCCAGCCAAACTAATTTAACTTAACTGCCCTTCGTCAAACTGATTATAAAACTTTTACTCACAATCTACTCTACCGTGTTTATTTATATATACATATATAAATAAGATTACATCGTGGTTTAGTAATTGCGAAACATCGAACTAACTACCGATGGGTATGAGTTCGATTCTGGCGCGATGTAAAAAAAAATATATATTTTTTTAAAAAGCTACGTTGATACCAAAAAAATATAGTTTATATGTCAAAACAATCTAAGAATCATAGATTTTTTTTTCTGATCTTAGACCGAACCGGTACCGATTTAATTGAAAACGTCGTGGCGCACAGGAACAGCCTCTGACTATAAACATTATGGTTTCGAGTTGCCTTCTTACTCTTCTTACTCTCTTGCGAGAACAGAGAACGGAATATCTTGAGAATAGTTTCTTTACTCTCTACCAAAACCAAAGCTTATAAATGAAGAGGCTAAATAAATATCATTGTAACATACTTAGTCTTGGGCACAGTGTGCGGCAAAATCGACTGGTTGTGGGTTTGATCCCCACTCGAGGAAAGGAAATATTTATTTAAATTTATATTTTCATTTCTTCGCTCTAGTGTCGAGGCAAAGTGCGGCGTTGAGTTCCGCCACTCAACACGTAATGCCTTCAGAATTCCGCGAAAAGTGGGGAACGGAGTGTCTTAACACGAGGTTCCCTCTGTCTACCTTACTGTGTGCGGGATACAGCGTGAAGCTAATTTAATTTAACTTTAATATGTATATCTCCTTTACACTATACAACGCACTTGGATATCTACCATTTTATTATACTTTTTCATATAAAATCTAAAAATAACAGTTCATAAAGAAAATTTAGTTTAACACTTGTCGACGTAAAGGCAGTCAGTTTCCACATTACACATTAAATATTCAGGACACGTAGGAGCCCGTTATATGAACAGGAACCGAATATTTCCTTTTAAAAGATAGAATAATACTAAAAAAGTAAAAAGCTTTGTAGTTTATTTTTATTATAATGATAATGCTAACCTAGAACGTTTGAAGACAGACCCTGGAAATTAAAGGCGGGACTAATGCCATGTGGAAGAAGAAGAAGAAGAAGAAGAAGAAGAATATTATACACGTAGTAACCAAAGACCACAACCATCTCATTTTATACCAAAAATGCTTTTCTCACCCATTTCTTTGCAATAATAGCACCATATTTAAGGTCCCCCAAAGAATTTTTCACATAATGTATACTTTAAAAAATTATAACACGTTTTCGCAATTTCTTAATAAAAGATATAACAAGTAAAAGGTCCCGTGGGTGCCCGTGACCGTATACATTTCGGGGCAAACCTAAGTAAATATATTTAGGTCGTTCAAGTAAGAGACAACGATATTTTATTGTGTTTACGATACAAAATAGATACCTTAGTGTTGGATTTATCAAAAGATTTTTTTAGCTTCTAGAGGAAACATGGGTACCTAGTGTCTGGACAGTCTGTTCCCATTAAGACACTTCTGTTCCCCACTTTCCGCCGAATTCTAGAGGCAATGCGTATTTAATGGCGAAACCCAATTTACTTATCTAATCTTACTTAATTAACCTAATTATCTTTACCTCGAAACCAAGGAAATAAAAATAATAAATACTTCATCCTTCGAGAGGTAATCAAACTCACAACCCTCACAATTACAGTGTCTAGAGTCTCTACATTAGATAAAAATTGAATATAATGTAATAACAAGAAATAACTAGAAAGAAATATGATAGACTATTCCTACAAAGTAATTCTCTTCCAATAATAAAACAGACGGCTAGTTTATACCCCTATATTTCAGCTCAGCCATGCCGCAGTACGCTACGGTAATGTTCTATTATTATAATGATATCACTATAAATAGCGTTTCTTTCTACAGGGTAGGCAGAGTGAACCTGGGAACCTGACACTAGACTCTCCGTTAACATTGAGACACTTAATTTTCCTCAAGTGGAAATCGAATCTACAACCTGTCATGTTTACAGTAACACCCGCAATGACGGTCTTAAAGAGTTATTATTTCATATGAAAAATATTTAAAAAATTGAAGACAAAAGGCTGTAATAGTATTATTAAGCTAATCAGTTTGTTTGTTGGATTACGCCAATCTCATTAACTTTTGGTCCGAAATGTAAATATTTTTGTATTATATAGCCCGTAAGTGAAGGAGGACTATACACTTATATAATAAAATCATACACTTAACCGTTGTTATATAACAATACATCCAACCAGGAGAGAAACGAACGGGCGAAGCCGCATAGAAAAGCTAGTGTTATCATAATATAAATGTCCAAGTCTCAAAATAAACTCCGTTATTATTCAACGGATCTCCTCGTTATAAATGTTAAACAGTACTAGTACAGTTAAAATGGATTATTTTGGTGAAACCGGGATCGGGTCCGGAATTTATAGTTGTTTGGTGGCAGTCGTCTTACAAATTGAATTCGACATTAGCGTTTGTCGAACGGTCACTTGCCGCTGTGTATTTTGGAGGCGAAGTTCATTAATTTATTTCTATTTTTTATTTATGTATGTATCTCTCCGTCTCTTCTGTAAAGATTTTTTAAAAATAAATTCATATTTTTTGCATTAAAATTTTTGTTTAGATTCAAACCGTATTCCGCATTTAGCAGACAAGGCAAAGGGAATCTAGTGTTAAGACACTCCGTTTTCCAATTTCGCGAAACTCGTCGTCACGTTATGTCTTGTTAGCAGAGTGAGAAAATTAAATTAAATTCTCCCCCTAGGTGAGAATTGAACCGGTAACCGTAGTGTTTACAGTAAAACAGACGGCTTCTCAATATCCATCCATTCAAACGTATGTAATTAAAATAAAATAATTTCGAATTCGAAACGCTATAACAAAAAATAATTCCCCATAGTGAAGATTGAACCCAGGAATATCGTATTTACACTCAAACCCTGCGCTACGATGGCGTTACTGTAAAAGAGTAAACTTTGCTTTACCAACTTAAATCAATTAGTCCCCTTTCTACTTCAATAAATATATTGCAAGCTTAATGAAGTGACCAATTAGGGTCGTAGTCCACAATGAGCTAACTACGGGGTTTATTTAACAACTATCTGTTTCTGCATGTTAGATTGCTTTTCATATATTTATAGAAAAGTAATGTGTATGAAAGATTATATTTACATAAATTTAATTTTTAAACAGTAAACTATGCAAATGAAGATTTATATTATTTTCTCATGCCATGCGTTTAATATTTAAAACGCGCGGACGCGCGTAGCCAAGTTTTTTTACAAACAGAACTGGCGAGCAGCACCGTGTGTTATTTTACACGAACCATTTGAAGCCACTTTTTACCTATTCGTAACTCAAAAACTATTCCACCTAA
>JAKRZM010000305.1:0-14096 GCA_036379175.1 Heliconius cydno galanthus
ATACTTCCCTTCGACCTATAATCCTGAAATTGGTACAGAAGCCTCGGTTAGCGAGTCCAACTAACTCTTAACCAGTTTTTTATTTTTACCATTTTGATATGAGGATTAGGGTTGCTGAAAAAGAATTTACAGGAATTATTCTGTGTATTATAAAATATTGAATTTTGAAGTTGTAACAATATTACCAACAAATGTGAATATTCAAGCGAATACTAGCGCTAAATGCACTAGAATATTCACATTTGAAAAAGTGATATAGGTAGATAAATTTCTCTTAACATTTCGCCCTTAAATTTTGTCCTTAAATATGTTTTTCTCATTAAATTTATATTTATTAAACATGGTATTTTTGATTGCATATAAGCCTATTGTAAAGAAAGCAAATTTTCTATATAACACCTCATTTTAATGACACTATTATAAATAAAAATATCTTTTTTGAGTGCGAAATTTTATTTTTCATTGCAGGAACAGGCCGTACCGTAGCCGTCAAATATTTTCTACCTTTCATAGCTGCAACAAACAGTACTACAGCCGTGTGTCGATTTTCCGCTTTTATTCTTTTATTTCAATGGAATAGATCAGTGTTCAATTGTGCACATTCTGTATTGTAAATAAAGCATATTCTGTTTGTAAATTTCAAACTACGTATGGGTTGAAGCTATTTTTTTTTGTAATTTAGAATTTACGCGGTCCTGGTCGGCTATTTTAATATATTTATCTATTCTGTTATGATATTTTTTCGTTGTACATCAGAAATTTTATTATTTCTTAAGTGAAATCATATTTATTGACTGTAAGCTAGATATATGAAAGATACAAGGAAATATGGTGTTGTAATTTCTATATCTATCTATACAATATTTAATAATCTCGCAAAACAACATTGCAATTTTAGTTATTGCCATTAGAAAAAAATAAACGAATGTGGAAATAAAATAAATCGATTAAAAACAGTAATTCGTTGTTTTTCTTTGTAAACCACAAAAGGTGGAAAAGTCAAAGAATTCAATACCAGAATTCACAGGGGGCACCAGAAGTACAAGGAGACCCGCCTTTGTCGAGCTTTCAGCAAATTCCCCGGCCATTTTATTCCAAGCCTTTGACTTTTCCGAACATTTTCTTTAATTCAATTCCTTTAAGAAAATCTAGAGGAAACGTATGATTTCTAAGTTATAATTGATGTAAGGCATGTAATATGGTGTATAAGTTAAGATTAGAAAGAATTAATAGCAGCCATTAAAACTAGCAAATTAATTAGTTCTTTTACTAAGCAAACGCAAATTTATTATATGAAAAGGAGTAGTTTCTTTTCATATAATAAATTTCTGTTTTTAACATTCCATAGATGACATTCTAATATGCGCACCATTGCGATGGAGAGCAAGGACCTTAGAGAAGTGTCTAAGCCTTGTGAATCAAATTTAAATGAGCATTAGGTAACGCTCTATATCCTCTTGAATTCTCTTGCTCCTCTTGAATTCGTGCTGAGAAAAACCAGACAAGCTGAAAAGTCAGGCTCGCCCACCGAGAATTCCGTACAAAAATTGGAGGTCTCCAGCTTTTTCTGAAATTAAAGCTTAGCCATAGCCCTTTCATTTTATACCTCACTTAAGCTAGCGACTTGAATTCTAAATTTTGTCCCTCTTAAGGCTATTATTTTTTAGGATTTAACCACAAATATTGAATTTTCAGATTTTTACTGAACTAGTACCTATTTACCTGCAGTTGCTAGCTTTTTTTATGTGAAAAACGTCCATATCTTTTTTACAAGTAAATGTAGAAATATGTTTCTTTTAGGAAATCAAGGAACCACAGATCTTAGTATATGGTTTGAATTTTAATTCCATATCTCCAAGTTTTCTTGAGATAAAGGCTCTTGACAGACAGACACACAGACGAACGGACAACAAAGTGATCTAATAAGGGTTCCTTCTTTCCTTAAAAGGTACGGTGACCTAAAAACCGACTAAATATACCTACATAATTTTTCGCAAATTACCAATCTTTTTTATTAGCTTCACGGTTATTCCTGGGCATTGCGTGTTGAAAGGCGGAGCCAACGCTGTGCTTACCCTCAACGCCAGATCGTTCCTCGAATGGAAATCGAAGTCATAAACTTTTCCGTTTACAATCACGCTTGTGCCCCTGCGCCATAACTGACCTCGTATTCATTATAATTTTTCATTTGTTAATTTCAGCAAAGTATTTAAAACAGATTTTCAGTAAAATTGTTACGTAGTTTCCCTCGGATAATGAAAATTAAATTAAAAATTATCTTCGATAATATAATGTAAGTTATTAAAATTACATTTAAATAATAAATGTGGTAATGCAGTAGCTGTATGTAATGTAATTTTTCGTACCATTTATATATATAATTGTAAATTTAAAAAAAAACGTTCTTGCTATTATCATACATTTTGCGATAAAATGACTATAATTTATTTGTAACCATTGAATTTCAAATTCTTAATACTTTAATTCACCGTAGTGTTTGGCGCTCTGTTCCCTCTGGTTACCCCGCTAGGGATACAGCGTGAAACTAAGTTAAATTAATACTTTAATCCACACTGTATCACGCTTAATTTGCTTAACGTGCTATACAGCAGAGAAAGAGGGATATATCATTCCCTCAAGTGGAATCGAGCCCCTAACAGTCACATTAACAACCAGACACTCTATCAATGCGTCGTGATGGTTAAAACTTTACTTTTTATTGACATCGACGTCGAGGCTTGCTGGTTGAGGTTGAAGATTAATTGGCGATGGTTATGGCTTCAAAACTTATTTTGGGAAAGGGCTATATATAAGTATCCTCCTCTCCTTTACATAAATAATTATCTGATTGTTAATGGCTTATGTAGTAAATATATAGGCAATAGTTACAATATGAACCATATTAAATTTTTTCTATTAAATGTTTTTAAGAAAATGAATCCCCAAAAATAATAATTCTGTCGTTAATATACTCATACAAAGATAAAAGATAAAAGCATATTTTATATATGTAATAATTACTTTTATTATTACTCTAAATAAACAAAATAATGGGAAAGGCTTACTATTGACAATGAAAGATAGCATTCAAACAGCCTTGACTCTCGCTTGTATCTCATTGTAGTAGAGACATCAGCGTGTAGATTATTCATTGTAGGTGCGTATGTTACGACATCCTATAAAGTATGTACAATGAGTCAGTCAGTTATATTTTATGTTAATATTATTAGATATACATATGATGACGACTGGATTGGTCTGGATTTTCTATATATTTCTTTTCAATTCCCGTTGTATGCCGCACGCAGCAGTGCAGAAAGGGGGGAGACTAGTGTTAAAACGTTCGTCACTTTCCGCCGAATTCTGCAGTCATTGCTTATTGAATGGTGGAACTTAATTTACCTCGACACCAGATCGAAGATATTAAAATATTTCATCCAGTGGGAATCGAACCCACAACTACGTGATAAAATACTATACTATTATTAATTAATAATATTTCCATCTCTTCGCTCTGGTATCGAACTTCTGGTATTCTGGTATTTAGCTAAAAAAATATAGTAGGACGTGATGTAACTATGATAATAGAAACGATAGTCTCGATAGAGTTGCAATAAACATGCACATTTATTAAACTACATTGTAGCTACAAACGTTTCATAGAAATTACGCGTTACAGTGACGTGTTGTTTGTTTCCATATTGTTATTTATAAATATGATAATCATTTGAGGTGCTAGCGTCGTTTAAAGGTGAATAAATGTTTTTTTGTTCGTGGCGTTGAATTCCGCCACTTAATAAGCTCTCGAATTCGGGTGGAAAGTTGGGATGGAAGTGGGGACAATGAGTCCCCTCCAACCAATGCGGGATAAAGCGTGAAATAGATGGAAAAAGTATTCAGAAAATAGTACAAATTTTAGAACGAAGAGAGACTCGAATCTACGTCTCTTGAACTCTGTCCAAGCTCTCTCGCCTATTAAGCTATATGTACTTACGAAACAACGTCGAAATTTTTATACGTGTCGAACTTAATGTCACAGTTCGTTCTCATTAAGACACACCCGTTCCCCATTTTCCGCGGAATCCTGGAGGCATTGCCTATTGAGGGTCGTTACCACAGAGAAGAAATGAAAATACCTACTAATAAATAATAATTCATTCCCCCGAGCGGGAATCGACTGGACAACCGTCGCGTTAAGAGTCACACCCTTATGCCACTGTATCACGACGGCCTCGTACATATTCTTTTTATCCTATGTAAAAATATATGAAATATTAGTGCTTGAGCTATACGAATATTTATTAAATATATCTATGAAATTATTTTCAGTTTTCAATAGAGAGATGCGTTAAGCAAGCTCATTTTGGGTGACGTTTTCTAACAACAAACTTTGCAAATCGTTGCTTAGCAACGGCGGTTGTTATTAACATGGCGGAATAAATTGCATGTCAAATTAATAAGTATTTTAATATATTGGTATATATCGAAAATATTACAAATATGAGAAAAAAAAGTATCCTATGTTCATCCCGAGACCCTTAAGTATCTCTATATGAGTATTTTATCACAATAAAATTAGCGGTTTGGCCCTGATTGCGTAAAAGACAGACAGACAGATAGAGTTACTTTCGAATATATAATATAGGTATGGATATGAATGTTTTTCAGTTTATTATTGCATAGCTCTCGATGTACATAGTTATTCAACAAGTATGATAAAGTCCACATTGTGTTATTTACATATTGATAATTAGTTTTCGATGAATCATATTAGTTTTGCGTAATGTTATAGCGTGAAGTATTACCTATATTATGCTCGTATAATTTTCAATATATTTATTATTGAAATAATTGTATTTGTTGTAAAAAATAATAAATTCGGTAGTCATAGCGGTGCAGGGGCACAAGTGTGACTGTATGCGCGACAGATTATGGGTTCGATTTCTACTCGCGGGAATGAATTAATTATTTAATATATCTCGAATTTCATACAAAATGAAGCAAAACGATGAATAAATGCTGTTATATATTATTTTCTGTGGTCCAAGGAACGGTACATCTCAATGTTTGGAATTATTTTTCTATTCCCATTCTATGGAGGCCGTAGTGGCGCAGGGGTACAAGCGTGCGATTGTAAATGCGACAGACTGTGGATTCAATTCCGTCTCGGAGAAATTAATTATATAAGTAAAGCGCGGCGTTGTGTTCCGCCATTGCAATGTCTCGAGAATTTGATGGAAAGCGGAAAACGGAAATGTCTGAATGGGAGCGGAGTGTCTTAACACTAGGTTCTCTGGCTCCCTGTACATACATTGTTCTGTGCAAAATACACCATAAACCTAAAAAAAAATGTATTTCAGAAACATTTGTCGATATTATTTTTTTTCTAAACAAATATATTTTTAGTTATACGCTAAAACAAAACATTTAATTTGCATTCCATAGATATTCCAATCGTAGAAGGGTTATTAGTTTTTCTAGTCATTTTATTAAAACGTGAATGCTATCCATAGTTCGAAATGGCTCTTTTATTGCGTTCCTTTACTTTGTAGTCGCCAAATATTGGACAGTTTCAAAAACATTTAGGCGGTCGTTTTGTGTTGAAATTTTATATTAAAACTTCATATACAGGTTTTTTTCGTAAAATACAATTTTTGTGGAGTTTTCTTTTAGGTTTAGGGTTCCATATCTAAAAAGGTGAAAGCAGAAGCCTTATAGGATCAATATATTATAGGATTACCTTATAGGATTTATCTGGAGTTCGTGTTGTGGTGTGAAGCTGAAATTATTATAAAATATACAGGTCTATGGTCCCTATAAGCACAGAAAAAATGAATGCAATAAAAACAATGCGATAAAAAATTCCAGCCTTTATTTATTGTTTATATGCATTTTGTTTGAAATTTGTGAAATAAAAATAAAAAAAAAATTGTAAAGTCTTCACAAACGGAGTTATGGACAGCAACTAGTTTAACATTTTATATAAACTGCATTTGAAGTACGCGTTGTGGGTTCGATTCCTACTCAAAGAAATGAGAAACGGAAAATGGAGAACGGATTGTTCAACACTAGGTTCCCCTTGCCTTCCTCCCAGTTGCGGGATACAGCGTGAAGATAAAAACAAAAAACAAATACCTGAAAAAGAATTTCAGCATCAACAATAAACTGAGAAATGTTAAAACATTTTTTTATTATGAAAATAAAAAAAACCGTGTCCTTTTAAGAGCACAGAGCGCTATTTCAAACTACAGTATATTATTCTGTTGTCGCATTTAGTAATTACACTAATTGGATCCTTTCTAGTGTGATGGTGGAGTGTGGTGGGTTCATCGCATAGAGTAAGTAGGTTTGCGATGAAGCTTATATATTTATATGGAGATAATGATATATAAATTAAGTACATCTTTTCCTGCTTTTTGTATTTAATAATTATTCCTAAAGTATATATTTTTAAAATTAAAAAGTTCTGTTATTGCCTATTGATTATGGGGACAGTTGTGGCGTAGAAGTGCAAGCGTGCGACTGTAAACTCGAGTAGTTGTGAGTTCGGTTCCCTCTTCACCATTCGAGGAAATGAAATTTTTAATATTTTCTGGTAACAAGGCGAACGAGGAAACGG
Organism: Heliconius cydno galanthus; assembly: GCA_036379175.1. Lineage (NCBI taxonomy): Eukaryota > Metazoa > Arthropoda > Insecta > Lepidoptera > Nymphalidae > Heliconius > Heliconius cydno. The sequence goes on from JAKRZM010000305.1 coordinate 6,620, forward strand.
CAGTGTCTTGTCACTAGGTTCCCAGGTCCCCTTTGCCTACCCTGAAGCAAAACAGAGATGTAACGTGAAAGTAATAAAAATATTGACTATGAAATGTCATTAACAACATTTTCTGTATATTAATAGTTACCTAAAACGATGTTAAATTTTACTTGTCCCCCTCTCTTTTTTAATAGCAACAAAAAATTACTTTTTTTAACCTTACGCTGTATCTCGCTTATAGAAGAATAGACAGAAAGGACCTGGAAATATAGTGTTAGGACACTTCCGTTCTCTACTCCCGTAAAATATTCTTCTTACGTAATATTTTAAAACATCTCTATAATAAAATATAAAACGATTGTTATTTAAATTTCACAATATTTCACAGTCCATATATCCTGTACGATTAATAATTTATATATAAACTGAAGTGAATATGGCAATAAATTACTATTGTATTGTTTTATTATAATGTCAGTGACATTAAACAGAATCATCGATCACATTTGAGTCCACTCACTTTTTAATTAAAATTCATTTGTTTGGACAATTCGTTGTTTATTTCTGATTTATTTTATGGTTAAATAATATTATTTGTATAATGAGGTCGTGGCACAGAGGCTCGAGCGAGCGACTTTAAAAGCGTTTATAGGTTATAGGTTCGACTCCCACTCGGGGGATGAATTTAACATTTTCATTTCCTCACTCTGGTAGTGAGGTAAAGCGCGGCTTTGAGTTTTCAAAATAAAACAATAAAATGTATTATTACAAATACTTTTCAATTCCATCTTAAAAAGTTAAAAAGCCAAATTCTTATAAAATTTAGGCTTAAAATATCTCACGGCACAACAGAAATAGCTACTGACTCCCCAACGAGAACAAAACAAAAACAATGTGTTTTTTCATATAATTTCCTATGAAAATTAAATGTGGTAGACACAATACCACTTTGGAGTCCAAATATCGACAAAGCCTCCCCCCCACAGGCAGGCTGGTAATGAAACACGGTCTATTCATTAAGTTTGCCTAAAGATGCCTCTAATTAGCCTTCCACTGACCCTGTTTCGCTAGTGTAAATATTTACTATCATAAAGAGCTTGAAATGTACGTCGGGGTGTTGTCGTAGCTGGGATATGGTGGAAATTAATTTGCGAAGGAAAGGTATAGTGGATTTTTTTTGAAAATTAATTATAATTATTATTAAATTAATATTTTGCGAAAATTAACTTTGAAGATTATATTATTTTTTATTAATTTCACGCAGTATTCCGTATGTAGGTAGAAAGGTAGGCAGAGGGAGCCTAATGTTAAGACAATTCAATTATCACGCCGATTTCTGGAGACATTGTGTTTTGAGTGGTGGGGTTCAACGCCGCGCTTTGTTCTACGCCAGAGTGAACAAATGATAATAATAAATTTTCTTTTAAACTTAATAATGCCGAATAAAATATAAAATATTCTTAGAAGTTTAATAGTGTTAATGAATATAAATAGTATATATTTATTCAACTAAAATACAATACGCTAGTAAAGGAAGTTGTGTTTTATTATTAAACTGCGGCAACGGAAATAGCTTTCATCCATCAAATATTAGCCGGATGGTCCGAGAAAACAAAATGGAGAACTTAGATTTTATCAATGAGCTTGTTAACTACTTAAAAGAATATAATAAAATAAAATAAATCAGCTTCACGCTGTATCTCGCACGTAGCAGGATAGGCAGAGGAAACCTACTGTTAAGACACTCCGTTCCCCATTTTCTGCCGAATTCTCGGGGCATTGAAGAACTCAACGCCGCACTTTACTTTGACATCAGAGCGAACAAATGGAAATATAAACGTAACTTAATATTAAATTCCCTGCAGTGGAGATCGAACCCACAAACGTCGTGTTACAGTCGTATCCTTGTGCCGCTGCGACACGACGGCCTCAAAAAATATACTAAATCATAATAAATTAATAATCATGTTTTTAGCTTCACGCTGCATCCCCCACATGGAAAGGTAGACAGAGGAATTTGAGAATTTAGTCCTTTTCTCATTAAAAGACTTCCGTTAACCATTATCCGCCGAATTCTTGAAGCATTACATGTTGAGTATAGGAAATTAACTCCAATTCCTTAAATATTTCATACCCCCGATTGGCAATCAAACCCACAATCGTCTCGTTTATTGTTAGATGCTCTGCCGTTGCACCTGGACAGCCCTAAGAATGGAAAATGATTCCGTCAAAGAGTTTAAGTATAATATAGCGAAGCATAGAACTAATACTGGACGCTATCTTTATAGGAATATAATGTTTATCTGTGTTATCTAAGGATTTTTCGTGGATCGCTTATCCAATAATTCTTCTTCCGGATAACACGCATTATCCACATGTGTGCCGCGAAATACTATTTATTTGGGGGAAATCCCTTTATCAATATACTAAAGTAGTATCCACTTTCTTAAAGTAATTGCGAAGCTCTTTGGTGAGCTTTATGTGAGATTAACTGATTCTTGAAATATTTATATACGAGTTAAGGTATTTAGTGGGCGTTTGCATTAATTATGTGCCTATTTTTGTCATATATGAATAATATGTAAAACAATATTTTAAATATGTACACACACTGTAGGGTAGGCAGAGAGAACCTAGTGGTAAGACATTCCGTTCTCCACTTTCCACCGAATTCTGGAGACATTGCGTGTTGATCGGTGGAACTCAACGCCGCGCTTTGCCTCGACACCAGAAAGAAGAGATGGGAATATAAATTTAAATAAATATTTCATTTCCTCGAGTGGGGATTGAACCCACAACCAGTAGGTTTTACAATTAGAATTTGTGCCCCTACGCTATGACTGCCTTTTGGAATGTAACACTTAAATATGAAGTACAAGGTATGAGGAGCAGGCAGCCGCGGCTGCCAGGAATTCTTGCTTCACACTCGTGACTGAATTAAATTTAATTAAAGCATACGAGTACGTACAATATTTCGCAGGCTGTTTTCCTAATGTTTCACGAGGAACATGTGTTATGTTTATTATACGAGACGGCCGTGCCCGCTATCCGCCTTTTGTAATTATGTTATTTATAATATAAAGTATATTATAACAAATTTAAGTTTTCAGGCACTCATTTTGTATGAAATGAACTACAAATATAAGCTTGTAAGGGATGAAGCTGAGGGATGGAGGTGGGAATCCCTGGTAAGACTCGGATCACTATCAGAAACTCTGGAAGATTTAAAAAAAAATGGTTTACGGTTTAAATAAGATGTCTTTAAAATATCCAACTTTATATTTTCTAGGGAAGATGATTGTTTTGAAAGAAGTTGCATTGGAAGTGTTAAAAAACTTAGAAACGTTATTTAACTATCTAATTATCGTATAATTCCAAAAGATTTCTAATACACGCCGTGACCTACATCTCTAGTTGCGTTTACGCATTGACAGCGAATATTTTATACATTTAAAAATTGTTTTAGAGTGCAAAAGTCAATTTCTGTTAAAATATCTTTTGCAAGTCAATCAAATATTCAGTTGATATTGCAGTGTCATACTGTATGGGTGGTATAACGAAGTAGCATAAACGAAGAAGAGAGGAAGTCCATACAAACGAAGGTGTGGACAGCCAGTGGTTACTTATAAATAGAATCGAATGCGGATATATTTTTTTGTGTCCAAAGATTATGTAATACATTATATTTATGCTCTTATTATATCTATAATGAACGGAGTGTTTTGACACTAAACAAATAGAATAAGATAAGAAAACAATTTTAATTGTTGTTCCACGTTTCCCCTTACCAGAGCGAAGAAATAAAAATATTACATATGCCATTTCCTCAATCGGTATAGAACCTACAACTCGCGTTTACAGTCACACACTTGTGCCGCTGCGCCACAAGTGGCCTGATGTCCAAATAGAAAAAAAATAAACGTTTTGACCAAGCCATAAGAAGTAGGTACCACACATGTAGATAGATTATACTTATATAGAACAATAAAAGATGGTTAAATTGGCCGCATCATTTCTCTGAATGGCCAGATTTTGCCAGTCATTGCATTAATTCTACCTACAAGCCTAAGATTACTCACCTGTGAGATCGTATTGCTTGATGGTGTTCCTTGTAATATTTAATTTACATATGTATTTGGAATTTCGGAAATATTCTTCTTTAAGGCCAGTCCTGGTGCAAGGGCATAAAGTGTGACTGTTAAGGCGATAGGTTGTGGGTTTGATTCCTACTCGAGGCAATTATATATTTAATATTTAATTTTTCTTCGCTCCGTTGTCGAGGCAAACCGCGATGTTGAGTTCCTCTACTCAAGACTCAATGGGGAACGGAGTGTTTTAATACTAGATTCCCTCTGACTACCTTGTTGTGTACCTGTGGGTTAAACGTGCTTACTAAGCTTACTACCTTAATAGGCAGAGAGTACTCAGTTCTAAGTAGTACTTATCATAAAATATAAACTTTTCTCTGTCTTCTTCGCTAAGTGATGGATTAAAGAAAGATGCATAATTTTCTACATCACCTTTACTATCGACTGCTTATTAAAATAGTAAAAATATTCACATATAAAATTAACTTTTAATACAATTTTATAAAATACATAATTACACTTGTATATACAAAATTAAACCAATCAAGAAATTTTCAAATAGGCATAATAAGTGGGTAATTAGGTATTGAGTGCGTAAACGTGTGTTTATATGTTAATTAGAATTAACATAAAATATACCGAGTAAGCATTTAATGGAAGAAACGTTTATTATGGTTTAATTTGACGTTATTTTAATACGATAAATGCCTAGTTATTCGTATTTCGTAGGTTCGATTCTTATAATATCATTTGTTGCAGGGGCTTAGGTATGTTCATTTATTTTCTCACTACATTATAAACAATTTCATAAGATATTAAACTAAAATTAGTCAATTTCATATATTTTTAAAGGAGGAATTGACATTACGTGTTGGCGTAATTTAACGCTACAATTTGTCTCACCAGAATGGGCATATGAAAATTGTGGGGATCTAACCGAACCATTACGTTTGTAGTACTTTTTTAAAGCTTCTCACTGTATCCCGTACACGGCAGTGAAGGCAGAAGGGGGCCTAGTGGGAACATAGTGTTAAGACACTCCGTATCCATTAAGATGCTTCCGTTCCCCTCTTTCCACTGAATTCTCAAGCATTGAGTGTAGTGCGGTGTAACTCAACACGTAATACCTCTAGGCGCATTACAATTACCAGAGATAGAAAATTGAAATATTAAATATTTTATTCCTACAAGTGGAAATCGAACCCACAGCCGTCCTGTACAGTCGCACCTCATCTTACAGTATTTCAATCTTACATTTTTCACTACAAAATTAATTCCCTAAAGAATATATCATATTAATATAATACTACATAAAGAAAAAACACATAACAAAGAGTGGTAGACGAGAATGAAATTAATTAATCGCTGGCGTGGACGACGAGACGGTAATATGCTTCACGTTATTTTATCATAAGCCAGTGGGGGATTATTGTTTATTGACAGCAGAGTAGGCAATATTGAGATCCATTGTAATATTTGTTGACATAATATGTATGTCAGAAAGGCGGAAGGTTTTTCTTTGGTTTCACCTATCCTTTATAAAACATGGTAGGCCAAGAGAACCTAGTGTTAATGCACTTCGTCCTCTGTTTTGAGTGGTGTTTCATTTTCAGGGAACTCAACACGCTATGCCTTGTTTGCCAGAGCGAAGAAATGAAATTATTACTAGATAGTAGTTGATTCCCATGAGTTTGAATTGAATCCACTACCGTTGTGTTCAGTCTCGCGCTCGTACCACTGTGCAAGGACGGCCTCAAAAGTGGGGAAATGAAAATAATTTTACAATAATTTAACGTAAAATATAGAAAAACACTCCTTAGAATTAAAATTCTAATTTATGTTCACATGTACTAAGTAGAAACTACACTACCACAGAGGAAAAACGGTAGTAAAAAATATTTACAGTTATCCTTTACCACTCCAGCGAAGTTTGTGTTAGAATTATGGTAAAACATTTAGGGTGATTTAATTATGTATGGTGAAGACCCGCGCTGCCCCTCGGGGGTCGTTTCGTTGCGAGTTCTCAGATTTCTGAACAATTTCATTCAATATTTAAGCGGCCCTCACTGATCTGACCTTTATGTTACGTTCTTATATTGTTTTCTTATAAATTGTTAGCTTGTAAATAATAAATATATAATAGACTATAAATATAATATTTATATAATGAAAAAATATAGACCAGTCGTAGCAGAGGCACAATCCCACCCAAAACGCAATACTGGAAAGAGGGAATCGGAATGTCTTAATGGGAACAGCGTCTTAACACTACTTTGCTAGGTACCCTCTGCCTACCCTGCTATGTATGGTACCTATACTAAAGGCATAAAACTAAAAAAACGGAAAAATATATCTAATTCATTCTGTCTTGCCTGAATGTTGTATTTCGGGAAATTTAAGAGATTGCTCATAAATATCATCTTTAAATTTATTTTCCTTTGTTCTATAAAAAAAATGTTATGTTTGGATATTTGCATTTCGATATTGAAATTGAATAAGTATTTTTAACTTATATCTATCGGAGCAGAAAACTCACAAATGTATAGGAAATTCAATATTGCCAACTCTTTAATAGTCGCTTATTAGTAGCGGAAATAACTACGGAATACAGATTTATCGGAATCCTTCCATTTTCTATTTCATTGGAGCGCGTCAAAGTAAAGGCCTGTGCGCTTGCAATCGTCGAAGTGCGAGTCGACGTGTACGTTTGAGATTGCAGTTATCATTTTCCTCCCCTTAACCCTTTTTGGTCCTTTTGATCCTTTGAACCACACTGGAGTTCTTAAATTGTCCTCTTCCGTACGGTTTTATTTATGATTTTCATTTGGAATATTTCTATTTAATATTTCTTGTGTATTGAAATCGTTGATCTATATATAATTTGTACATATTATATAACAATTTTAGTACTGAGAATTCGCTACTGAGAACACGCGGCGTAGAACGCTGAAATTTGGCATGTAGGTTTCTTAGGAAATGAAGGATTTTACGATACTCCTAAGACAACGGAAAAAAAACGGAATTTTAACCGAAATTTTCGTGTGGCCAGGCTTTTAGAAGAATAACGAATTATTAAATAAACTCTTGGCTCGTATATAAATTATAAAATTATATCTACAGTTACACCTTCATTGTATCCGCCCTTTGTTCCTATTCTGAAGACAGAGTACACTGAGTTAGCTTTAAGTACGAAAATGAACAACTTTTATAGATTTTTTTCTTCTTACCCGAATAAGTATGCATTATTGTTTCAAGAACTGCTTACAACATCACGGGCAACGGTAAATCGATGGACACCACACCGTGGCCCATGAGTTATAGCCCATTGTACCCTGTCCAACAGAAAGAAAGGACCAAACAGGAAATTGAGATGAAATCGAAAATCCATCGGTAGAATTTTTATTACA
>JAKRZM010000306.1:0-19230 GCA_036379175.1 Heliconius cydno galanthus
TAGTTCAAGCGGGCGTAGCCGCGTTCGGGTCCACTAGTTTTCTATAAAGTAAAGTCATTCGAAAAAGTAAAGTCATTAGTGATTTTTTTAATCAATTTTTTTTAGCTTCACGCTGTAGCATAGAACAGGGTAGGCAGAGGGATTCTAGTGCTAAGATACTCCATTCCCCATTTTCCGCCGCACGCTAATTGCGTTGATGCCAGAGCTAGGAAATGATTAACATAATAAATAATAATTAATTCTTGTAAGTGGAAATTGAACCCATCCAGTATTTTAGTTTTATATTAATTAGCTACAATTGAAATACAAAATATAATATTTGAAATTGCTATAATAATGTTGAATTACCAGCATGTTGCATACCATAGCTCGAACGTCAGCATTTCCATCTATGTTGTCTCTTATTTAAAGTATTTCTATTATAATACTGCTAACTAATATATCTTATTAAGTTAAATTCTTTCTTTATTAAGTTAAATGTCTCAACACTAGGTTTTCTCTGTATATCCCGCTGTGTGCGGGTTACTGCGTGATGGTAAAAAAATTAAATTATTTATATGGTTTAACACTAGGTAACCCCTACCAACGTTGCTATTTGCGGGATATAGCGTGAACCTTATCAGATTGGGTAATTTGATAGACTTCCCGCTGTATCCCGCATTTAATTTTATCCCGTAAGCTACAACGGTGTCAAATAACACACATAAATAAAAATATTTTCTTTTATAATATAACCAATTTCACTAACACTTTTATATAGGTTCTCATACTTTATTTTTTTAGAATTACGTTAAAATATTTGTAAGGATATAAAAAGCCTGCCGAAATCCTATCATAGGAAAAAGCGGGGTTTATATCGTGTATTCAATTTGTGTGAGAGCTATCGGCCCTTAAAGGATGAGCTTCGACATTTTCATTAGGAATGTGGAAGTAAACTTAAAATATTCGAAACATAAAATAAAAATACTATATACTAGGATAGCTGTAAAAATATTACTAAATTGGAAATATATTTTTAGTTCAGGCTGCCATGGTGCAGGTACACAATCGTGTAACTCTAAGTGCGATGATTGTGTGTTTGATTCCCTCTTGGGGGGACTAACATTTTAATATTTTCTTCGCTTTAGCAACGAGGTTAAATGCGTATGCGTATGCGTGCAGCAAGCAATCTGCATGCGACAAGAGTTCGCCAGAAAGTGGGAAACGAAAATGCGTTTATGGGAGTAGTGTCTTACTGAGGTTACTTTTTCCCAGGATACAGAGTGAAGTTAAAAATATATATATATTTTAACTTGAAGGGTTAGCCTTAAATAAATATCTAAAAAAATATAAAATTATGTTTAAAAAAAAATAATATTAAAATGTTACTTATAGAATTTAATTTTAGCTTAAACTTTACATACTATTACATACATATTCGAACTTTCAATATAATTTTATTTCAGTTTTAACCAATTATTTATGGACATTAATACAAACAAACGCATATAAATTATGAAGTAAGCAAGAGAAAAGTAAAACCTATAATAATAAACAAACTGAAATATTACGAAAACAACATAAAATTGAAAAATCGTTTTGTTTTTTTGGTTAAATTTGTATTATAATTTATATTGAACGTTACGGACGATAAACGGCCGAAACATTACGCCAGATCGCAACCTTTCTGAAGATAGTCCTGTGGGATATACGGAATCGTTTATTCGTTTTTGAGAAAAGCTTCTTGAGATATTAAACAATTAAACTTTTATATATATTTTTAGATGTACTATATAAGGGAAATATTTACCTATTTTCTTATAAAGTAGACACGATAGGCTGTGGGCTTAATTTCCACACGAAAAAATATATTTTTTTATATTTTCATACGTCGGTTTGGTAACGAGGCAAAGCGTGGCGTTGAAATCCGCCACTCAAAATGCCTCAAGAATTCAGCGGGGAGTACGGATGTGTATTAATGGGAACGGAGTATCTTAACATTAGGTTCCTAAATTCCTTTTTCTTAGTCTACTATATGTGGGAAAGAGCGTGAAGAAGCTAAAGAAACAGAATTCTTAACCTTAAACAGAGTCTTATCAAGGCATTTCGTAGTTTGTAATGAATATAAAAATAATTCTAAAATTTGTACTAAAAAAGTTTCCTTTGCTAATTTAAAATCATGTTTGCCTTATATTACAATCAGGAAAGTAAAATATTAAATAATTTACTACGCAGATGCCGCCGTAGCCTTAAATCTACAAAATTACATTAAAATTTATCTAGTGGTTAAGTAAAGACAGCTGTTACGCGACCCACTTGTATCCGGGTCGCGAAAATTGTTTACTTCCTTTAAAGAAAGTAAATCTTTAATATTAATTATATTTCATTTTTAATATTAATTTTATTTGCATTTCTCATATATTACATCTCTACTGTATTATACGAATATTTGTTTAAAAAAAAATTAATTCCAGAATGGCAGGTACCTAATAGCGAGGATTTCACGGTAAGAATGATGAAGAACGTGCTCAGCTGGTTTGGGCACGTCGAACGAATGAATGATGAAAGAATAGAATAGCAAAAAAGATCTATGATGGAAAAGCAAGAGAGGAAGGGGAGACCTCGGTTGACCTTCGAAAATACTGTATTAAAGATTTTGGAGAACGGTCACGTAAAAACCAGGAGGATATAAAAGTAAATTATTACCTTGACTAGAAACCGAACCTACAACTTTCGACGTATGAAGGCACCTTCATTATACATATATATGTTAAATAAATTTAGCAAAAAGAAAATATTTTTTGTTCAAAAACAAAAGATAAAATAACCCCGTCAAAAACTAGACAAAAATAATAGGCAAACTCACTACCAAATCGTTAGTCCGTCGAGTCAGTTTCGCATCATTTGCACCAACGCGTCCACGACACTGCAGAGTGAACGCTTGTCACCGGAGTCGTTAAGCGAAGCGAAGTTATTGGAAAGAAAATTGCGAAAATTTTGCTACTATTCTATTTTATCTACTAGTAGTATATAGTTGTTTTTTTTCTCTTTCGTTTTTGCTAGCATAACGCCCGTATATCACGTACGAGTCTAAAAACTAACGATTTCGATGATTGCTGTATTATTTGTGAAACAATTCTCGTTATAACGTAGAAATTATTGTTTCAATTTTTTTTTANCCTATCAAATTCTCATTCTTTATGCATTAAAGTCAAAGTTTATTAGGTTGATGTTGGAATTGTTTGTTCCAATGTAATTTGTTATAAGTTGTAACTGTTTTCTCGTGCGCACAGCAGGGTAAGAGGAAACCTAGTGTTACGACACTCCGTTTTTTAAAATATTATAATAATATTTACCTATTTATATTTCAATATAATTTTAAATAGAAATAAAACAACGAGTAGCCGTTAGATTTGTCTATATAAATTATAATTGTAAAACATATCATAAAAAATAATATTAAAACATTTCTTTCTTTACATATACATATATATTTTCATAGAACATATGGTAAGTGATCACCGCCATTAACGACCCCGCGTAACGCCAGAGGAGCTACAGGTGCGTGGCCGGCCTTTGAGGTGAAGATGTCCATCTCTGAAGGTATTTATGTCGTATCGATCCGACAACACAACCCCGGGTAGGCCGTTACAAATTTGTATGGCGAGTGGAAAGAAGGTTCTCCAAAACAACACAGTAGTGAAGTGCAGGATTGGCAGTAAAAACCTAGTGATTAATTACTACATAGTCCATTTTCTACCTTTCTGGCCATTTGATTGGTTGTGGTCATTTAAAATCATAGCCATAATTTTTAATAATTATTGAATACGTATAAATTTTCGTCTCGTTAAATTGCATGAATTTCGTAGCCATCGTATTCCAATCACTGTAAACATAAAGGTTGTAAGTTCGATCCCGTTTGGGGAATAAATTATTTATATTTCCCCGCTATGGAAAGGCAAAGGATAACGTTAAGTTTCGTCACTTAACTCGAAATATCTCGATTTCGGTAGAAAGTAGAAAACGAAGTGTCTTGAAATTAATTTGTTCTCGCCTACTCTATTATAGGATATACATAGATAAAGTAAGTAGTTAGTAAAGTAAAGAGACTCGAGATCCTGCAGTCAAACTCACAAAGAGTTTTGCAGGACACTGTTTAACTTTTTTATGTATTTTTAAATGGTACTAATAAAATAAAAAAATAAATAATTTATATATGGAAATAAAATATCAAAATTATTAATTACATAAAAACAATTTTTCCCACTTATTTTCTAACTATAGAACTAAAATTCTTAACACCAACACACATAGATAAATTAGAACCTCAGAAATGAATGGCCCTGTAATAAATGAGATAAAAATAAGTAGCGTCAGCATGATTTACAGCTGAGCCACCGGAGGCATTAATGGTGACATATATGGGGAGTTTTGTTACCCCACGAGTGTGACGCGACCCTCGCAAATGATGTGGAAAAACGCGGACCTCGACATCTTGATCAGTTACTACTTTTATATCATATATATGCTTTGTATGCTATTTCTAGGGCTTAGTATATTCTTATCATTTTCATTAGAGAAAATGATTTTTTAAATTCCTTTCATTTCTTATTTTTCTCTGATGTCGAGGCAAAACGTGGCCTTGAGTGCTTCCACTCAACACGGAATGCCTTCAGAATATCGCTGAAAGAAAGCGGAGTATCTTAACACTAGCTACATGCGTGATATAGCGTAAAGCTGATATATTAAAAACATATTTTTCAACTTAAGCTTTTAAATAAAAATGTACAGTACAAAGGAACAATGAACATTGAAAGTATCAAGCGTGGTAGAATAATTTTCTCGGTAAGCTTTAAAATGTGCTTTAAAAAGCTCCAAATTTATTTTTTATTGTTTGTTGAGAACGAACAATAAAAATAATACACAAACAAATTACATTTATTGAAGTAGGCAGAGGAAACCCGAGAATTATACCCTGGCATATATATGAATATTTACAAAATTTTTCGAGGCCTTCGTCACGCAGGGGCACAAGCGTCTGACTGTAATTGCGTCGGGTGTGGGTTCAATTTTCACTGGGTTAATGAAATTTAATGTTTTCATTTCCTCGCTCTGGTAACTAAAAAAAACACGGCGTTGAGTTCCACCACGTATTTTTCTATTCAGACGAAAAATAATAAAATTACATAAATTAAACAGTAAGCGGACACAAACACGCCGATTACTGTTTAAATGCGATTAAGAAGTACGTCGTGGAGGAAAAATATAAAAAGGCATCAAAGAAAATAAAATGGCGGATTGTTATTGATTTTATGTATTGTATACAATAATGTATCCATCCATCCATCCATCAGCCTTTTAAAGTACAATAATAATATACAGATAATTTATTATATTTTTAGTTGCTAAATAACTTACAAAAACAGTCAAACGTTTTTAAATGAAGCAAAAAACCAAACGTTGACAGTTGACATAGATCATTTATTCTCAGAAATAAATGAAAGAAGTCTAGATAGCTCAAGCTTAAATAGATTCACTTAAAATTAACATAAAAAGTTTCGTCCTGAAGCTTTTATTTATTGGTTTACCATTTATAGTATACTTTGTTTGTATTTGTAGTTAGTTAAATAAAATAAGGACCGGAGTGTCTTAACACTAGGTTCCCTGTGCCCACTGTAAAGTCAATTTATATGTAAATGAAAATTTTCCAAACATTTTTTTTTTCAAATAGTTTTCTTTCGATTGTCTCGAATCCAACCACTGAAATACAAATCTTCTAGTATGACCTACACTTAGCCTTTATTTAGCTACGTTTGAATAAATTTTGTACCTGATACTCGTATTTTCTTTCATTTAAATAAGATCGTAATTTTTGGCAAAAGATAAAATAAGATATCTTTATTTTATAGTAGGTATCTGACTTTAACTCTCTGCATAAATACTTAAAACATAAATTCTTTAGTATATTTGAATAAACATATTATAGGTTCTAGGGTAGCAATGGTGTAGGTTTAAATAACAACGAGGCTAGTTTTTTTGTTTAAGAAAGGTTTCGCTCGTGGCTTCGCCCGCTCAGAATGCATTAGATTTTTTTTTTTTAAATTTCGTACACATAGCCGGATATGTAGAGGGAATCTAGTTTTAAGACACTCTCCGCCAAATTCTGAAGGCATTGCGTGTTTGATGGCGGAACACAACACCGCACTTTACCTCAAATATTTCATTTCAACGAATACATATCGAAAACTGCAAGTATCAATTGACCGGAAGTATCATAAGTTTCTCAATGGGAATAGTTTCTTAACACTAGGTTCCCAGGTTCCCTCTGTCTACTGCTGTCTGCTATAAGCAGAATACAGCGTAAAGTTAAAATAATAAAAAAAAAAAAAACGTACTTTAGTTTTCCTATAAGCCAAGTTTCGTGTCAATATGATTTCTACACATACAAAAACCATTTATAAAAATAAATTGGCAACCTATTCACAGCAGATAATTAATTACATAAAAAGGGGACCTCCAAAGCACTCTCTAGCTTTCCACTTTAATTTCACGCTTCGAAAGTAAGCAGGAAAATGTTCCAAAGTAACGTTTTTCTTAAGATTATAATTCTCCAAAGGTTCTATGAAGCTGCTAAGTAAAGATGTTATAGAGAAAAATGTTTTTACTAAAATGGAAGCGGCGAATTTAATGATTTATTTAGTTTTATAAACCAAATATAAGAAAATTATATTTTAATTTCAGATATTTTTAAATATCTTAAGGATACCTAGGCGTAGAGGGTACACGATGATTGGTGGTTGAATTCTTACGGGGGAATGATTTTTGTTTCCCATTCTGGCAAGAGTAAGCGCGGCGTTGAGTACTGTTTGTCCATATGTGTTTCCAGCGTGTGACAGTAAATACGACAGGATGTAGATTCGATTCCCACTCGAAAAAATGAAATATTACATATAAATTTTAGTAAATACTTCGTTTCTTGGAGTGGGAATCAAACCCAACCGTAGCATTACATTCACACCCTAGTGCCTCTGCGCCATGACGGCCTCAGAATTCATCAGAAAGTAAGCAAAAAATAATTTTGTATTTAAGTCTCTTGTAAAAGATATATTTTAACCAGTACTTATTCCTGCTTTGCTTTACGTTCAAATGCTCTCTTGACATCTACTAAAGAACAAAGGCAGCGTTCATCCTGCTATTAGGGTATTTTATAGCGTCAAAGTAAACATATTTGCATTTTCTTCTCAAGTTCAATACAACTTAGGTATAATGTTCAACAATTCGGGGAAAGTGTTGCACATTAAATGCAGGAAATGGTGGAAATGGGAAATCGGTCAAGTGAAGTCGGAATCGCCAACTGAAAGTTCCGTACCAATTTCATCAGCTTCCGTTTTCCTTTTGGAGAACCCTAAAAACTATATAATTTTCATTATATTTTTTTTATTGTACAACTAATTATATTTAAATATTACAATTAGATTCATTGTCTATGAACATTATTTTATTCCATTCTACTATAACAATATTAATTTTGAATTCAAAGATTCCTATTTAACATTTTCTACAGACGTCGTTAGCTAACGTCAATAGAGTCAGTGCCGTTTCTGACGGCATTGAATATAAAATTGTGCTCATTTTATTTTTTCAACATTAGAAATATAAAAAATTATACAATTTATTTCTTATTTACTAGCATAATTAATTGTATAATGTAGAGAAGAATAATGTGAGTAATATTATCTTCACTTTCTTTTGTTTTAACCACATATAGCAACCATGTTTCTATTTTGCCCGAATATATTTCTCAAAACACTACTTACCTTTCATTATATATAAATAAATAATATTTTTTATTTAAATAAAAGAATCAAATCCAAAATGCGTAAAATATATTAAATATTAAAGGAGAAACCGAATGACGCGAAAGAAAATCTAGGCTTCCAAGAAATATCCATTTCAATGGCTACGCTTTGAACTGTCAAGAATAGAGACAGGCGACGGCTCTACCTATCATTAATGACAGTATAGCTCTGTGGTCTTCTAGGCTAAGGAGGGATTAAAGTTAGATTGGCATTTCTCTCCAGTCGACGTAAGAACGTCGTTGGCCGAATTACCTGCTCATTGTGTGGGCTGGCTGGGTGTGGAATTTTGAAGCATGTAGCTACCTTCCTATATCACACATCTTGCCTAGTTTCGTTTCACTTGATATGAGAGATTGTAAATATGTGGCCTTTTATTTTTTCTGAGGATTTTTTTCAAGAGTGAAACTTTTTTCTAAGAGTGAAACTTGTGAAGTCTTCAAAAGGAGTAAAGACCGCCCTCAGACCAGGTGGACCTCAAGAGACAGCGGAAACCCGCTGGATTCAAAGGGTGCAGGATCGGATGGAGTGGCGAGCATTAGGGGAGGCCTATGTCCAACAGTGGACTTTAAAAGACTGATGGATGGATGGAAACTTTTTACTTCTGCTAAGAGTATTTTCGTGACTATTGGGAAATATGTAGTTAAGATTGTATTGTTTAGCTTCACGCTGTATCTCTCTTATAGTGGGGTATGCTGAAGGAACGTAATGGTAAGACACTTCGTTTCCCATTTTTGTCAAATTTTGGGGACACTGCGTGTTGAGTAACGGAATTCAATACCGTGCTTTTTTTGTAGGGTGGAAACGAACCAACAAACATCCTGCTTACCACGCTGTACCACGACAGTTAAGAAAAAACCTATCTTAAATTAGAATCTATCACAGATTATATAACTTTTTAGTAATTTTTCATATATTCTTCTTAAGAGTTTTAGTTTTTTAAAAAAATACATATTATATATCTAAATTATAATCAAAATTTTAACTTTACTGAAGATGAGTGATAACTACTACAAAAGGAAACGGCAGCCCGCCTCCAAGGAGACGCCATTATCTGCACAGTTAAACCTTTTGTGCGAACTCTATTCACTAGAGAATAATTAATATTGTGATGCGATTGTGTTGACGGGAACCTCCACACCGAAGTCTACGCTGAGATTATAACATTTTTTTTATATTGACTCTTTAAAAAAAAAATTTGCTGAAATAACTATAATAATAAGATTTAAAAACTCTATAACGATTTGGAATCTATTTAATATATGCATTGTTTATATAAAATACACTTATACATTAAAAACAAGTATTTTCTTGTAATATGAATTACATAAAGGCCAGTAAAGGCATAGGGGCACATGTTTGTGACTGTAAACACGACAGGTCGCGGGTTTGATTTCCACTCAAGGAAAATTTCAGTTAAGTTACTGTTATGCCAACATTTCTTTTCTTATCATCCTCTGTTTCAGTTTAAAAAGAATTTCTAAGACGAGAAAATATAGTTTTACCTCTAAAAAGCGAAGACTCCCTTGCATTATTTCTACATCATTTACTACGTAACACGCTCGAGACACTTCGAAGAAACGAAGTGAGCGTTTGTCACTTAACTCCTTCAGTGAGAACTCGCGACAAATTGTGAAATTGTACAAGGAATATTATGCTGAATTTCAAAAATAACTGGATGACAGAATTCTAAGGTCAGAATTCATCCATAGAAACCTATTAGTTGGAAATAAAAATATTAAAAAGTTAGTTTTTTCGTCATATTTAAGCTGCGTCATTTTAAAATCAATTATTATTCTACTGATGTATAGGGTTCCCTTCCTGAAATGGTACAAACAGAACCATTATAGGACCACTTTGTTGTCCGTCAGTTCGTCTGTCAAGACCATTTAACTCAGGATCAAGCTGAAATTAATATCAAATATTTAAATTGCAGCATTACTAATTGACTATTATAATAAAAGCTAAATATAATGACGAGTAAATACTATTCGCTATTTCAGCGATAAGGTCGCCTATTGTATCATATCCTTTTACTTGTATTCTTCTATTTCTTTTTTGGGTGTACAATAAAGAGTTTTATTATTATTTATTTTACTATATGTAATACTATTAAAAAGCAAAAAAATTAAAAAAATGAGCCAGAGACCAGCTCCTAGTGATGAGACATTTTATTCTCCACTCTTTTCACAGTTACACCTTACAAGTGGAGTACGGCCATTACATTATATTTCCCATTTCCTAGATTACTTTTACCTATTTTAAAACGTAGTATCTACGATAAAACTAAACAGCCATCGCTAGGCGTAAAATTCAATTTCATATAGCTATGTGCGAATTTAAAAGAAATAAAATCCAGTTCCATTGGAAGTTCGATAGCAGGAGTTCGAAACATCGACGTGTCGTACTACGGGGCGGTTGTTTGCTTTAGGTTCTGGTAGATGTGCTGTGACGTCATCCTGACGGGACAGTCCTCTGGAAACGTGAATATTAAAGGTTCATTGATAATATTTTAAATTTGTATTTAAAATATGTTAATTAAATCAATTCTGAATTAACTGATATATTTATTTTGTTTTGGGCCATTGCGTGTTGGTTGGCGGAACTTAACGCTGCTCTTTGCCTCGACACGAGGGCGAAGAAATGAAAATATTAAATATTTTAAAGGAAATCGAACTCACAACCTACCGCCTTTACAGTCACACGCATCATATTTACTCGTACTTTATAAAAAATATTTAAATGATGTGTAGCTCTGTACATAGATAATACTTATAAGTAGAAAAGTGTAATTGGCTTTGTTTTTTTTGTACAAGTTTTTTTTTATTAGTAGTTAAAAATATGCTGTTGTTTTCTGTATAATAAATAAATAAATAAAAATAAAAAAAACTGCTTTTGGTAAAAACCATTTTTTTTTAGCTTCACATTGTATCCCACAAATAGCAAAGAAGACAGAGGAAACCAAATGTTAAATCACTCCGTTCTCCTTAGCATTGTGTGTTGAGTAACAGAACTCAACGCCGTAGCAGCAGTATAATTGATAGATAATCCTCAAAATGTTACACATAACAGTTTTTACTTGTATTTAACATGGCAACACCGACCACAACACAAAGCATCTAAACCACTAAGAAGAATCATTAAATTTAGATTGGCCTTTCATAGTCTTGGGCAGTGTAAGAACATCGTTAAGCTGAGTGTTGCCACAAATCGCCTGCTTATTGCCAACTGGAACACTGGTACGGATATAAAGCCGACATACACCCGGTTAGCACTTCTTCAAGACATTAACTATTAAACTGAACTTTTACTGTCTTGTTATATTACTACTACAACCGATTTAATGAATATTGTGAAACTTAGTGAAATTTTGTGATGTACCTCTTTTGTTTTAAACGTGGTTTACTTGGATTTCCTCCAGAATTCGGCAGTAAGTGGGGAACGGAGTGTCTTGGGGAGCACTGGGTTCGCTCTCTCTTTACTAGGATTCTTTTAATTATTGTGCGATTATGTAATATATCCTAGTATAAGAAAATAGATAAATTTTAAGTAAAAAACAGACATAATTAAAAAATTCTATTTTAATACAAATTAAAATATAAGATCACATTTTTTTCATACAATAATTTTTATTTCAGGAAATTCTTTTTGAAATTTCACTTCAAATAGAATTTCGGGAAAATCGTTATCCTGTTATACTTGACGATCTAATAAGGATCAGATAAGCTATCTAATAAACGAAAAATATCACGTAAATATTTATTTAAATCCTTATCAAACCAGCAGTTTATTTGAAAAGCTATATAAAATAAATCCAAAATGATTTCTACATCTCGAAGATAAAATTGCGAGAAGAACTATTAATTACATTTTCTTTCAAGCAAAATTGCAACGTAAAATGCCGTAAAGCAAAATTTAAAAAAATTGCTTCACTGTATATCCTGTACACAACAGAGTAGGCAAAGGTCATACATATAACGTACATATAACAGTAGTGTTAGTGTTAAGACACTCCGTTCTCTACTTACCGCCGAATTTAGCAAGGCGTAGCATATTGCAATGCCGGGCTTTTGCCTTGATGCCATAACGAAGCAATGGAAACATTAAAAATTATAATTTATTCTCCAGCGGGAATTGAACCTACAACCGTCGCGTGTGCGCACCCTTGTGCCTCAGTAGTTTATTTGAAAAATATATCCAATATAAAATAAATCAGAAATAGATTTCTACATTTCGAGTACGAAGTTACTAGTAGAACTATTAATTACAATTTCTTTCAAACAAAATTGCAACGTAAAATGCTGTAATGCAAAATTTCGTACGCCGAAGAGAACAGAACTGTAACTGGATTAAAAGCTGTATATAATACCCAATGCTGAGTTGCCTCAGTTTCACGGGAAAGTTTTCGACAGATTGCTGCAAAATTAATTAATTTACAAAGAATTTATTTATGTTTTACGTAGGTAAAGCTTTTAGAGTAAATTTTACTTTGTAAATATAATTATTTATATATATATAGAGGTAGGTAGACATCGTCTTTTACTCATTAGAAGTTTTAATTAAAGAAGGAAAGTGAGTAATATGAAAAATAACTATTGTCGTAGTTTAGTTAGAATTACATATACAGGGTGGAATTGTCAGCGCCACTTTAAATGAAACCACAGTTTTAACTACTCTATAAAAGCCTAATATAATTCGGAAAAAAAATAATTCTCAAAAATGAAAAAGTTTTTTTTTCAAACAAAATAAATAATAAAATTATCGTTTTAAAATAAAACGCCATTTGTAAAGTATAACATAGGCACGCACACACTTACCTGTCAAAGCGGCAACGTCGCATACGTATGTGTGCGTGACACGAAATACAGGTATGGATAAAAATCGTGAAATGAAAAAAAAATCCTACGTCCAAACCGTTGAGGTACCTTGATTATTTTTTTTAATTCTGGGTTTGAAATATTTTACCCTATATGCAGTTTCAGTAAAAGAAGCGCTGCCTCTTCCACCCTGTATATGTGACATTATAGTATCGTTTTTAAGTCGTTTATGGTCAATGATAATACAGTAAAAAAAGAATGATCTTGTTAGCTGTAGCCCTAACGGGGTATTTAGAGAGGACGAAGCACCAAGCGCCATCTCTTTCGCCTCGTCCATTGTGATCAACCTCTTCATATATGTCCTCCGGATTTGAATTTTTCTATATATTGTGTTTATAACTATTCTATAAACTTTCTAAGTTTACTTGGTGGTCCCGTTAACATTAAACAATTTCATATCGCACCTTACGTGCAAACATACAGTATTTAATTGTATAAAATAAATGAATTTTCCTTCAATGTAGACTAAAATAATTAATTATACACAACCAAAGGAAATCCAAAAACAAAAGTCTGAGAATAATTTTAAATTAAAGATTAATTTAATAGATTTCAGAAACAGAAGTTGGGCTATTAATTTTCATGATCTTGAAAAGCTTGTTATTAGCTTGAAGGTTCAAGACGGATTATAGCAAATTTGATGTAATTTTCAGTAATTTTATATCCCGCACATGTCCTGCAGTAGACAGAGAGAATTTAGTGTTATAACACTCCATTTCAATTTTTTTCACGCTAAAGCAAGGAACACTAAAGCAAGGAAAATGGAAATATTTAATTACCTCGAGTGGGAATCGAATTCACAACCCGTCGCTTTGAAAGTCACATTTCTTTTTAATAAATAGGTTACTTCGAAAATTATTAATCATTATTCCTAAAAACATTAACGTTACTGTTTTAAGGAAACTTTTGAGTTTAAAACAGATATTCCAGAAAATACGAGACATGTCAAACAATCGGTCTCCCCCGTCTATCATATCCAGGAGACCAATGACAGACAACGTTTACGAGCAGTACGTAAACTGGTAATGTGGAAACTGATCTAACCACAATGTATGGGGTGTTTCATTACGGGGACGGATACTGAATGTCACTATCAAAATATGTTGAAGATCTGAGATATTCGGGAAATAAATAACTGAAATATATGATAATCTATTTATATATATCTATATATATATTAAAACAATAAAATATTATTTTAAAAATCTTGTCTGTCTGTTTGTATGTATGATCACTCTAATCTTCGAAAGTACTGAACCGATTTTCTTCAAACTTTCACCAATTGCTTTGTTTTAACTCAACTTAACATCTAAAGTTTGTTTCATTAAAATCGGTTCATAAAAAAAAGTTATATAATAACTATTTATTAGAGTTAAGTCCCGCTACTCAACAAGCAATGCTTCCAGAATCCGGCGGAAATTGGAAAATGTAAATGTTTCAATGGGAACGAAGCACTAGGTTCCAAGGTTCCCTCTACCTACCCTGATATTTGCAGGTTACAGCTAGAAGCTTTCTTTATCATTTTATCATTTCTATCCTTTGGTTTTACTAATCAATTATTATATAATACACATATGTCTAATGCTAAAAATAATAAGACCTTCAAAGAAAGCTTTATAACCTGTTTCATTAAACCCTCCGTGGATTTTATTCACGAGAGAATATAATTAATATTGTAATGCAATTACCCTGATGGTAACCGCAGGATCGTAGTTAGTACGTTACTGTATTACATTTAATGTATAATTTATTTGTTAATTAAATAATTTATTTACTCTGTGGTCTTCATATAAGATGGGATGTTGTTAAATGGAATACGAGCTGTGCGTTGATATAATTAAATTTGTTTAATTATATAAAAAAGTTCAATTGGTAAGAAAGTTTGTGAGAAATGAAATAATATCGACGACGATTATTTCTTAGATAACACTAATTTTCGCTCAACCTCCAAGCCCACAAATCTAAGTGCTTCGTTAAGTCCCGCCATTCAAAATGCGATTCCTGAACCCCAAATCCCCGAATAATCCCAAATTTGGACTACCACCTGCTGTCCGGCAAGGAACGGAAGTTGAAAAGCTTTAGCTTTACGCTATATGGTAAGCGAAGGGAGATTTAAGATATCACTTAGGCAGGCATTGGGTATTGATTGGCGTAACTCAACCCCGCACACCACGACACTAAGACAAAGAAATAAAAATATTAAATATTTAATTTAAACAGTAAATTCATATTAATTTTAAAGAAATAAGAACATTATTAGAAGAAGCGTTAGAAAGTAATGCGTCATTTCTATCTGTTAAGTGAAAGGCTCATTAGATTGCAGTTAAAAAGTCATTAATCGGTAATAAACGGGGGCGAAACAAAGGGTGGTCGGGGTTCTAATGAACCCTCAGTTAAAAGGTGCGATAACCCTTTGATTGCATAGCTTGTGCGGCCTCTTTTAATTGCAAATCTCGACTGTTTTTACTATTTTCATTCGAAATAGATGTGAAATTAATCAACTTCACGCTATTACCCGTCGAGAGCTGAGTAGGCAGAGGGAAATCTAGTGTTAAGACACTCCGCTTACCGCCGAATTCTGGAGGCATTTTTCTCCACACCAGAAAGATACATTCTTTCTGGTTTAACCAGATCAATTGCCTATATTTGGAAACCCGAAGTTGCGAAGACTGCAGTAGTCCGTGGTTCATATGTTAACATTATAAATGATAAGATAGGCTTACATAGTGTAGGCTTTTCAGCTTTTGATCTCATTTCAAAAGATAAAAAAATCTATTGACATTGGTTTTTTTAGAATTTTCTTAATTTACATAATTTATTTTAATATATAATTAATCAATTAAAATTACTTATTCTGTATTACTAATACTGTATCAGTATTTAATTTTGTACACTTATAATAGGCAAATTATAAACGCTTTTAAAAGCTCCAAAGTTTCACTAAACGTTGAAATTAAATTAATTATACATGAGCTTTAGCGTTTTAACAAGTACTTATTTTATCAATATTCAAAACCATTAGATTGTTATTAGGTTAAATAGTAATTTAATTTAATAACTAAATCAAATTTTCACTAATATTCCCACATTTCAACTTAATTGTAGGTTATAATTTGTTCGAACAGTATGAAAATGCAGATAATATACTTTGCAACTCATGAATGTTTAATTTTTACTTAAGAAATTATAATTTAGGTTGTATTTTTTAGCTTTACGTATATTCTGTATATATAGAACAAGGTAGATATAGTGTTGAGACTCTCTGTTTCCTATTTTTCGCCACGTTTGAGATATTATGTGATTAACAGAGGAAATGCCGCTCGTGTTATTGTTTAAAAAAATGCTTTAAAAGCTGTGTGCTTAGATAAAAGTTTTACTTTATTTTCTTCTATTTAAAAATATTTAAATCGCAAACAAAAGTAATAAAATATATACCTACTCGTATGTTGTGATGAACATTAAAATTCTAGAGTATGCGCAAAGGTACACACTACAATAGGGAATGGAGTGTCTTAACTCTAGGTTCCCTCTGCCTACCCTGCTGTGTGCGGGATACAGCGTGAAGCTGGTTTTTTTTATTTCTACATACTATAAATATATACGTACATATACGTACGTACGTACGTGTATATATGTATATAGATACGACATATATAATTTAATATGCATTTCTCTCTTATCACATATCCCACTCCACCACGACTTAAAATAACAAACTTGGAAAAACTTTTGGAACGATCTTAAGCATAGCAGAAAACATAAACAGGCACACGGCGCTTATACAAAGTTATAAGCAACTCGATTAAAGAAGTAAACTAAGGAACTTACTAGATCAAAGATGACTTGGATAGAACTCTAGGGAATCGTTTTTTTTAGTTTCACACCGTGTTCCACTCACAGCATGGGAGGTAGAGGGAACCTAATTTTAAGATACTCTCATTCCGAATAATTACAAGTATGAAGAAAATACATGTAAATTATAATTCTTTCACACAATATCATATTATATTTTACTTCTAAATTAATCATCTATGTTATAATTTCATACCTCAGTATAGACTCTATTAATTATATCTGTAATTCCTATTAACACACTAGTAATATTCAATTATAATAAACGATTTTACAAAAGTAAAAAATTTTAAGAGACCAGACATGAGATGCCACATGCCCAGAGATGCCAGATGCACAACATGTCTCCAGAATTCAGTGGAAGCTGGTTTTTAAAAAATCTTTAAAACTACATACTAACATTAATCAAACAAAATAAATTTTAAACCAAATTTAAAATGCACGAGACGACGAACTCTTAATCAACATGTCGGGCTTCAGGAGTTACGACACCAGCGACACAGCCAACGCTAAATGCTAATCCAGCGAAAAGTCGAAGGCGATACCTATCACCGAACTCGCGTACGAATTGCGGCAAAAAAATCCATTTAAATGTAGATTGTCTTCAGTAATACTTCCATTTGTTTTTGTGCCAGAGTCACCGCTGAGATACGGTGCGAGCTGGCAAACCGTTTTATGGCACTACCTTTTACACCCTCACCTATTTCTTTACGTTTGAATAAGAACTTACTTATTATAACCCATTTTTCGTTCTTTCAACGTATTTTTGTATCAAATTGGATATTTTTCATAGGAATTTTGTCTTTGTTCTCTGTGAATTCGTAGAGGATTTGCAATTGGCAAAAGCGAATTTTATATAGCATTTGTTTTACGATACAAAAATATTAGTTGAGGCGTCGATATTGTATCTTACTAATAGTATAAATGTGTAAGTTTGTGAAAATGGATGTTTGTTCCACTTTTAGGCAGAAACTACTGAACGGATTTAGATTAATAAGACATATACACCAGAATAACACTAAGGCTACTATTAATTAAATAAAAATTACTACTATTAAATTATCTATTTATATATATAAAATCGAAAGGTCACTCACTCATCACGAAATCTCAGAAACTACATGTGCTAGACATCTGAAATTTTGCATAGGAGTTACTTATAGGACGTAGGTGCTCGCTAAGACGGGAATTTGCAATATTCGACTTCTAAGGGGTTGTTTTTGGGGTCGAAAATTTGTATGAAACTTCGTTACTACAAATGCTAGGAGTCTCAAATTTTGCATAGACGTCACTAGGACGTAGTCATGGAGACAGAAATTTATAATAACATAGTTCACGCGGGTGAAACCGCGAGCGGGCCGCTAGTATTTTATATAGTTTGGCTACAGCATAACAATTACTTTAAGCGGGCGAAGCCGCGTAATCGCTAGTAATTTTATATTTTTACTTTAGAAATGATCTACTAACGATCCAAAAACGAGACAACTGCAGCTATACAAGCCATACAATAAAAATCAACTATAATAATAATAAAATTTAAATTAATTATATAATAAACAATACATGTATTCCTCCATTATAAATCACCATAATGTCTACAACATGGCCGTAGCTACATAATCAACACACGTAATTGAACACCGAACATAGCAATGGATGTTGTTATCCATTCAGGGCGCGACTCTATTAATTACTCTTGTCCAGATATTAAGCTATTGAGGACACGCTATGGAACTATTACTAGATATCGATAATTTCCATTCGGGTCTCATCTCCTAGGTGGGGGGGATTGTAAGACAATCGAAGTAACAAATGAGGCTAGTCGTAGAGCTTATGGGTTCGATTTCCACTCGATGAAATGAAATATTTATGCCAAGATGATCTTAATTGTAAATGACTCTTATTTTTTACTAAGATTACCCGTTAAAGCTGACACAATTTTTTGCTATTACTGTGTTTCATTTTGTAGGGTTCTGTACCTCAAGACGAAAAAAGGAATTATAGGATCACTTTGTTTCTAATTTCTTATAGTTCTGGAATATCACATCGCTAAATATACCCGGTTTTTTATTTTTATGTATCAGTGGAAAATAGTGTATATCAGATGTGCCTTCAAAATTAATTATAAGCTAGATCCTGTTCAGGACTAATAGGTATACACTATGAAATACATCCAAATCCATCAATCAATCCATGGAGACAGTTTGATGGGGAGATTAATCACTAGCCACACAATGCTTAGATATTAGGTAAAAAAGTGGAAGACGATGTGTTTTATCACTAACATCGCCGCTTTTTACCCGAAACCCTGAAACTAAAAGTGAAGAAATGAAAATATTAAATATTTCATTTCCTCGAGTGGGAATCGAAACCGCAACCTATGGCGCCTACAGACACTTGCGTCACTGCGCCACAACTGGCCTCAGGTACATATTTTAATTCTATATCTATTAATAGTTATAGAAAATCCAATAAAAGCATAATATCACGTTACGAACAATAATCGAGCAAATAGATCAAGCCGGTAGATAGCGGAAATGTCATCGGGAATAGATGTCGATTGGATCAGAAATAAATTTCTCCAATATTCTCCGTACGACGTACGGCAATAACATATTTTTTTCCATTACGATGCAATCCGATGAATCATTGGTACGTTGAGCATT
>JAKRZM010000306.1:21009-34838 GCA_036379175.1 Heliconius cydno galanthus
AGTTCCTGGGGCGCGACCTCCCGGACGCCCAAGGAAGCGCTGGTTGGATGTCGTGATGCAGGACATGAGAGCCAATGGTCTAACCACCGAGGACGCAAAAGATCGTGCAAAGTGGAGTAGGGTAAGTAGGAAGGCAGACCCTGGTAATAGCCGGGATTAATGCCAGGAAGAAGAAGAACGAGAAAATGAGATTATTAAATATTTAATTTCCTTGAATGGAAATCGAACCCACAACCTGTCGCGTTTACGTTACGTACGTAAGTTACAAGGTACAGGTTATTTTCATGGAAAGCAGAAAGGAACCACATACACGTACTCTTATATCTTTGCGACCTAATCAAAGTGTGTAATATGTATAAAATACTAGCTATTACCCAGACTTTCACTATAATTTAGTGTAAGGCCTTCCTAATACTCTAATCAACTCTCCAACACCTGAAAAATATAAATTGTTCTCAAACTCTTCAGTTCTAATTATATAATAATATAAGTACAGATTACAAAAGTCACACATGAAAATATCGTGAAAAAAAATATTCTTTTATATAATCTCAACAAATTTCTATTTACTTTTATATTCAAACCACTAATGTAGGACATATTCTAAAATACAAAATAAATTTTGTTCTAAAACAAAAAATAAAGTTCTAACGCTATTTACACGAAACATAAACGAGTTTTAAAGTTTTTTTTTTATTTATGTTGGCGTCACAATTTTTAAGATCTCTCTCTACTGGGATTAAAATAGATTGTAAAGTAGAAAGTTAGTAAGTGTCCTTGTTTTGGCGCTGGATCCACAAACTTTAGTATACTCTTACATAGTTTTTGACAAATCTCATCGCCTAGAATGGATACTATATTGCTTAAACTTAGTCCGGAATAGAATTATCACTAAAAGCCATTTTGCAGCTTTGGAATAAGATTAAATAAAACTGTAGTTTTATTCTTTTTTTATCTTTACGCTGTATCTCATGTGGCAGGGTAGAAAATGGCACCTGGGACTCTCCGTTTCCATTGAGATACTTCCATCCTCCACTTTCTGCCGAATTCTGAAGGCATTGGGTTCTGTCTCTGTCTCGTTATCAAAGCTTTATCATTAATTTGAAAGAAATATGTAATACAAGGATTACTTTCGAAAAAAAATAATTAAAGAAAAAAAATTAAGTATATATTTTCTTTTATTTCAAAAATATTTGTTTACATATTTCAGAACGAAAACTCTATCCACCTTATATTGACTTTTGTAAACATCGTGCACATAACATTCACACACATTTCTCAGGAACAAGTTAAGAAGCCACGCAACTACAGTCGCTGTGGGCTGTGACAGTGGCGCCTTCATAAATCTAACTTTATCGCCGACCTGCCGAACTTTCCGGACGCCTTCGCCTTCCTTCACGACCACATACATTTTATTAAACTATCGATTATATTTATTTTGAGCATTTTATATAATATAGCAAAAGTAAGGACTAATAGAATTTATTATTAATTTTAATACGCTAATGTGAATAAAACCTAGGTAAGGTATGGGGAACATAAGGGAACTTGAATTTTATCGCGAGTGAATACAGAACTGGGCACCCATTTAGATCTCCCATTCTTTCATCGGTGTAGTGGAGAACGACGAATTAATTAACATTTAAATTGCCTCTAATGAAATATAATTACTTTTTATTAAGAAATTATTACTATTATATATTAAATAATTGAATTGATTTTTAATTTTTAAAAGTAAATCTTTCCAGACGTCATTTCATTAAAAAAACAATATAAAATAATAGTTTAAAACTCTGCGTAGCAAATCTTATTTACTATATATACGTTACCTGACAAAACATCTACGAAAACATTTCTAGAAAACTACTTCTGCAAACAAGAAAAACTTTCTAGAAACTCATACAAACATTTAAGCAGATGTCATCGCAAAATATATTTTGATTGAAATTGGACTTGCGTAAAATATTATTAGCGATAACAGGTAACCGGCGCCAGTAACTACACAAACAGACCAATAACGGTGTCTGCCCCCAAATGGGGGGGAATTATTTATGTCATCTGATGAATGGCGACGTACTTTATCTGGAATACCTGCAATGGTACCCCAAATGGATATTTGAGCATAATATGGTGGAAATCGGGAAATAGGTAAATATTATCATTTTTAAAGATATCTTGTAGTTCAAACAGTTCTGTAGAACAAATTTCAATAGTTCAGAAGTTTTAATTTTAGTTAAAATTTAATAATGTTGCTGATATCTGTTTATTTATTGATATATATCTATATATATTGGAAACATTAGGTAACAACTTTAAAGTAATATTATATACCTTCTGCTTTTAATTTTTATTAGCTTCACGCTGTATCCCGCACATAGCAGGGCAGGAACAGGCTACCTATGAACCTAGTGTATAGATACTCCGTTCAAAAAATTAAGAGTTCCCCATGAAGAAATTTCCGTTGCCAAATACTTGAGGCATTGTGGCGGAACTTAACGCCGCGCTTATATGGATTGAAATTGCAAAAACAAATTATAACACATATTTTCTTTTCAAATAAAATTAAAATCAATTTGCATAAAAAAATTAATTTTAATAATAACTCTACTCTACTAATATCATTCGGTTTTATTTTCCACTCTTGAGAATTGTCTAAATTTTCAATATAATATTCACTTTAATATATATAAACTTATATTGCTGTAAATATTCCAACAGTAAACAAGATGTTCACATAGAGCTCGGCTCATATTATGAATTTTTATTTCGTCTAGACTTCAAGATTCTATTTTAAAATGGGTTTTTTTGAAGACAGCGTTTATTAAGGTTTTATTACCTTGAATTGAGACGAGCACGTCACTATTTCGGTACAGAATAAAGAAGACATTGTGATAAAAGAATTCTTAAGACATTTTATGGCACGTTCATTTCTAGCAAATAAAAAGAACATAAATGAAGAAAGGGGAAAATCTCACGCATCAAGTTCATTTTGAAGTACCAATTTATGAGGATTTTTATTTTTTAGTATTATAAAACGTCGTTGGGTTATGCCACTACGGTTGTTAACCTCAAATGAAAATGTAAGAAACTTTAAATTGTAGAAGGTACTGGGAGAAAATTTATTACAATACTAACGACCCACCCTTGACTCTCTGGTCTAAATGTTATGAGGGGGGTTGATTTTTTAAAAAACTTCAAAAATTATTCAATTTTAAACGTAATTTTATTATTAACTAAAGCTAAAAACGTAAAAGTTCGTGTATTTATGCATAATGCATACCTTTATTATGAACTAGCAGCCCATGCGCGGCTTCGCTTGCACCTATAATTATTTTACTATGCTGCATTTGACTCGACACCAGAGCGAAGAAATTGAAAACAATAACATCATTTCCTCGAGCGGGAATCGAACCTACAAGGTCCTCGGCATCCTGCCTCACTACTGGTCTCAATTGACATACACATATATTACATTTAGCGTATTATTATACAACTAAAGCATAATCTAATTGAAGAGACCATAAGCCATATATCCAATATATTTAGATGCATTAGAAACTGTAAATTTCCACAACTCCTATGTATTTACGTTGCACTACAAGCATTAAATAGTAGCGTATAATTTGTCCGTGGAGACCCGAGGAAAGAGCCACCGACCGCAGCTGAAGAGGAACTTTCTAATCTTTTAAAGAGTTCCCCTGAGTTCGACTGAGCATGTATCTGGCTTCGTCCATATTCACTGAGAAGTTCTGAACTGTGAACTTCAAAGATAGCCTTTTAAAAATATTGTGTTATTAAAACATTTAAGTTAAGTAACTTTGTGTAAGGCAGTTTATTTATGGATTGTTTATCGAAATATATAAATTTATAGTAATTTTTTAAGATATTTGATTTAAAGTTTAAACTTTCCTGTTTTTGTATTAATTTTATACTGTAAAAGTAAAAACTGAGGCGTTATTTTTATTTTAATCTAATGTAAGTAAAAAACAAGGCAAGATTTTCGTTTTAATATAAAGGATATTCCATCGTTAAGTTAGTAATTTTGACGTTTATGTTACAACTATACATCTAATTATGTAAATTTTCCCAATAAAACCATAATTATTCCTATTCCCCCCAAAAGGTATGGAAAGTGAATTTTCCAAAATGGAATCTACTTACCTTCATTTGTATGCTCAAAAACTTGAAATACGTACTCGTAATTAAAAGGATCCTTTTGTTATGCAGATGCGTTTGGCAATCAAAGGTTCAAGATGGAACCGATCTTTTTAAGTTTTTTTTTGGGTTTTTGGTTTGTTTGGTAATGCCTACTCTAAATTTAAATTAGTAGAATGTTTTATCTTGGACATTAATTTCATTTATATGTAAATATGTAACTGTTGCCTGCAAAAAATCTATTTTAAAATTTAAGCAAACAGATTTCAACACTACTGATTTGAAATTTGAAAAAAAATCATAAAAAATATCCTAATCAGCTTCATATTGTACCCCGCACACAGCAGGGTAGGCAGAGGGAACCTAGTGTTAAGACACCGTTCCCCATTTTCTGCCGAATTCCGAAGGCTTGGCGTGTTGCGGCGTTAAATTCCACCACTCAACACACAATGCCTCTAAAAATCGGCGAATAGTAGAGAGCGAAATGTTTTAACACTAGGCTCCTTCTGAAAAAGTATAATAAGTAATACGTGTTATTTTAGTGTGTTATCATTATACTTGTGAAAAGCAGTAGGTACATTTATTATTCACTCTTTATGTGCCAGGTCCGTGGTTCACACCATTAAAGAAGATCTAAAACGTATTACTTTGTAGCAGATTTATATTTGTAGCTTTCTCTTATTCTTTCTCTTCAGCTTCACACTCACAGAATTGGGGGGCAGAGAAGAAATGAAAACATTAAATATTTCATTTCCTCGAATGTGCATCGAACCCACAACCTGTCGCGCTTACAATCAAACTTTGAGCTTCTGGTTCCATAGTTATTTATTCTAAGACCAAAAATTTCAACGTGAAATGAAATTTTAAATATTCATTAGCTTTAATGAAAAAAATAAACTAAATTTAAGCAATCCCAAGGGAGAGTTAAGTCGATGACCTCTTGAAACTCGTTACAAAGTTTGTAACAGTGCAAATTATGTTGCAACGACTGTTTCAGTTTGAAATTTAATAAATTTTCATTATATAAGAAATTTTAGGGCCATTGAAGCAGTGAAGTCAGATAGTAAATTCGATGGTTGTGAGTTCAATCCCCAATTGAGGGATATTTTTTTAGCTTCACGCTATATCCCGCACATTGGAAGGTAAGGTAAGGTAAGGTAATGTTACAACACTCCGTTCCCACCTCCTGCCGAATTCTCGAGGCATTGCTTGTTAAATTGTGAAACTCACCGCCCCGCTTCCACTCGTTACCAGAACAAGGAAATCTCAATATAAAATTAATTAATGATAATTATTAAGTACCAGCCTAATTATAACTTTTTTAAAATCTTATAGTCGTTTAAACGAAATCGAAATCGGAAAAGATGGAGTCCTTAGTACAAAATTCCATAAAAAAAAGCTTTTAAAAATCACAAATCGATATAATAAATAAATAAAATAAAATAAAAAAGGTGCTCGCTAAGACGGGAATTTGCAATATTCGACTTCTAAGGGGTTGTTTTTGGGGTTGAAGGTTTGTATGAAACTTCGTTACTACAAATGCTAGGAGACTCAAATTTTCCATGGACGTCACTTATAGGACGTAGGTACTCGTGGTGACAGAAATTAATAATAATGTAGTTCACGCAGGCGAAGCCGCGGGCGGGCCGCTAGTTATACATATACGTATGTACCTCAGCATTCTATTCTCTCCATAGACATTCTCTAATACGGAATGTATGCTCGTAGCAGATTATTATCAAATATTGTTCTAGTATTCTAACGAAGCAATTCTCTGTATACAAAAATTTTATTTGTTGAAAACAAATATTTCGATTTGATATCCCGTAGCATTTGTTATTTTTAATTAACTTTTTATGTTTGTGTGCAGTGAGATTGACGAGTTGTGGCCACCCTGAAGTTACATGTTTTTTCTTACTTTTGATCATTTTCGTCCCGAGTGAACATTTCCTAAAAATTCCGAGTCAAGTCTTCAGGGCGGCCACGATACGTCGACCGTACTGTAACTATATATTTCCCTTTTCTACTTAAATAAGTAAATACTACAAACTAAATATTGGGAAGAGATGGAGTCAATATTTCATACATTTTTTTTGTTGGACAAATAAAGGCCAATAAGGCTAGTAGTGGCGCGACAGGTAGTGAGTTCGATTTTCATTTCTTCACTCTGGCGTCGAAGTAAAGCGCGGCGTTACGTTCCGTAACAATTCGTAGGGAAATTAATAACTCAAAATGGGGGACGGAGCGTCTTAACACTAGGTTCCCTCTATGTGCGTCTATGTCATTCTATTCTCTTCGTCTACTTAACTAAATAGACAAAAATCATTTCTAACATTTGCATTGAATTTAAACTATCAAACACACTCAGTTTCAATACACACACAGATATTCCTCATCAGCGGACAATCAGCCAGGTATTTGTCACAATGACATCAGCCTGCGAGTGGGTTTACATGTAATCGGCCCGGACATAGTCCATTTGCATAGCCCATCCCATCGGCCTATAAGATCCAACCAATTGGATAGAATATTCATTAGTAATCCGGGCTATAGTGTCTGTTCAGCTGACAATACCGGATATTAAACTATCTTACAAGATTGCTTCCGGTGTATTGATATTGCTAATTGTATTGAAAGGTGGGCCAATTATTGGCTATGGTATATTGTCGTACAAGTGATGGGTGTTGTTTTCTATGAATATTGTTTATGTGTTCTTTTGCCTCACTTTATATCGCGCATATAGCAGGGTAGGCAGAGAGAACCACGGGATAGTTTTAAGAGACTCCGTTCTCCACTTTTCGCTGAATTTTCGAGGGATTGTGTATTAAGTGGGGAACCTAGGCCGCGCTTTTGCTTTAGTACCAGGGCAATAAAAAAAAAGTATTAATAAATAATAATTCATTCCCCTGAGTGGGAATCAAACCCACACCGTCCCGTTAGAGTCACACGCTTTTGCCCCTGCGCTACGAAGGCCGCTACTTTTTTTACTTTTAGCTATCTTAATAATCAAATGGATCTTAAAAATCCATCCGTACTCCTTTACGAACTAAAGCGAAGTAAACCTTAATATAATCCACGAAATATGTTATTTAGCCGATTATTATTTAGGCCTTAATTGATCAAATATGTTTGGAAACTATATTACTTTTAAGCATTTATTTATTTAGTTAATTCTTTAGAGCCCAGTCGTGGCACAGCACATGCATGCGACTGTAGGCACGATAAGTGATGAGTTCGATTCACATTTGAAGATATGAAAATTTTCACATTTTCTTTTCTTTGCTGTGGGAACGAGGCAAAGCACGTCGCTGAGTTCCGCTGCTCAAAACGCAATGTCTCCAGAATTCGGGGGAAAGTTCGGCGGAGAGTAACACTAGGTTCCAAGGTTCCCCCTGCTATGTGTGGAATACAGCTGGAAGCTAAAAAAAAGTTCAATATACAACACTCATATTTTCCCTATTCTTCCCTATCCTTGCAATATAGAAATTTTATCTCAGCAATAAATTGGAGATCAGATTGAAACGATATCGTATCCCAACTCAATTGTTAGAGGAATTCTTCAATGGAAATATAAAATCAACAATATGCTATGTAACACCACCTGTTGGAATGGAATCTTTTTTCCTTTGACATTTTTCCCATATACTAGATATCTAATTTAAAATAAATATACAAATATTTGTTTGTATTCGCCTATCGCTTGCCTTAAACTATCAAAGAAGAAATAACTCGAATGATTTGAGGATACAAATTGTATTTAATAATGATGAATTTTTAAAAAAACAAATCAGCTTCACGATGTATCCCGCATACAGCAGGGTAGTCAGAGGGAACCTAGCGTCAAGACACTTCATTCCCCACTTTCCGCCTCGTCCACTGTCACCAACCTCTTCATACATGCCCTCCGAGAGATCCTCATGCTTTTTACGTGACCATCCTCCATTATCTTTGATACTGTGTTTTCGAAAGTCAATCAAGATCTCCCCCTACCTCTCTTACCGCTCACTTTTCCACTATATCTTTTTTGCCATTCTTTCATCACTCATTCGTTCGATGTGCCCAAACTAGCTGAGCACGTTCTTCTTTATTCTCACTGTGACATCCTCGCATCCATTAAAATATTTTAATTTTCCACTTGCAAATACAACATAATTAATCTACCTAAATATATATATACATATATCTGTATATAATAATATTTTATCGTGCAAACTTGTTCTCTTCCATTCTGTGCACCTGTCGCTGAAGGGAATTAGCGGCTGAGATTACTTCAGATAATATTGCTGTCGTAACGAGAGTTGATACACATCCTGCTGAAATGAAGACGTGCTGCGTAATGAGCTTCCATGATTCAAATACTTTATTAGTTTCAAGTAAATCTTATTTATATATGTACAGAAATAAAAAATAAATAAATCAATTTCACGCTGTATCCCTCAAGCAGCAGGATAGGCAGAGGGAGCATAGTGTTAAGACACTCCCCTGGAGCGTCCTCGTGGAATTCCCTGTAGAGATATATTATATGATAAACGTAGTTAATTTTGACTAACTTTTTTATTTATGATGCGATTTCAATGTGAAACAAACACTTAATGTTATGAGAAAATTTTACTAAATACAATAGTGAAAACCATATTTAAATCGGTTAAGCCGATTCCGAGATTAGCGTACAAACGCACAGACAAATAGAACATTGATAAATGTCCCCAATACTAGATTTTTTTCTATATCTACCATTACTTCCGATACTTACTAGATCTTCTTATATATCTTCCATTACTTCCAACAGTAACCAATACGTGTTCCTGTAAGTAGGTACATCGTGGCTCCTAAATGCTTAAGAGTTCATTTTTCTGCACTCACCGTCCCCATTTAAATAAATTGTAATGAAACTCGGCTCCTAAGGGCGACTTTTATTTCATTTATGTTTCCAGCTCAAGGAAAGAGGTTAATTCTACGAATGTAATGTAAGTTAAAATAATAGAATTCCGTTTTAAAATGGATAAAACTAATTTTGTAGAGTAAATATAGAAAATAATATTTGCTTTTAGTACATACATACAACAAATGATTAAATATTATGTTCCTAATAGATACCGAGGGTAGGATTTGATTTCCACTGGGGCATCGATTATAATTGTGTTAATTTCTTAGCTCACGTAATTGTCGTAGTGTCTCCTGGCGTATAGTTCCGCCACTCAACAAGCACTACGAGTATATTACATTTAGGCGGAAACCTTAAAACGGAATGTCCCGAAACTAGGTTCTCTCTGCCTTTGTGAAATCAAAAAAATATTACGTGGTATTTTTTAAGTACATACTTAAGACATTCCAGGTTAACGGAGAAAATCGCAATAAAAGATCACAAACAGAAATATTATACCAATTATTCTAAAAAGTTCAATTTAAAGACTGTCTGTTGAAAAGTAAAACGGAACGCTTTTATAATATATATATTTACTTTTATAAATTACTAGCGGACCCGGACGCGGCTACGCCTGCTTGAAATATAAGAATATAATTTCCATAGAAATATAATTTCAATCTAGATGAAATGCTAAAAGTGACTATTATATTTATTTTCATAAGGATGAATATCAAAATGACGCNATATAGGATAGGATAAACATAGTTAATTTTGACTAACTTTTTTATTTATGATGCGATTTCAATGTGAAACAAACATTTAATGTTATGAGAAAATTTTACTAAAGACAATAGTAAAAACTATACTTAAAAAGGTTAAGCCGATTCTGAGTTTAGCGTACAAACGCACAGACAAATAGGACATTGATAAATATCCGAAATTCTAGATTTTCTTATATATATTCTATTACTTCCGATGCTTACTAGATTTTCTTATATATCTTCCATTACTTCCAACAGTAACCAATACGTGTTCCTGTAAGTAGGTACATCGTGGCTCCTAAATGCTTAAGAGTTCATTTTTCTGCACTCACCGTCCCCATTAAAATAAATTGTAATGAAACTCGGCTCCTAAGGGCGACTTTTATTTCATTTATGTTTCCAGCTCAAGGAAAGAGGTTAATTCCACGAATGTAATGTAAGTTAAAATAATAGAATTCCGTTTTAAAATGGATAAAACTAATTTTGTAGAGTAAATATAGAAAATAATAACTTTGCTTTTAGTATATACAAGAAATTATTAAATATTATGTTCCTAATAGATACCGAGGCTAGGATTTGATTTCGACTAGGGCATCGATTATAATTGTGTTAATTTCTTAGCTCACGTAATTGTCGTAGTGTCTTCTGGCGTAGAGATCCGCCACTCAACAAGCACTACGAGTATATTACATTTAGGCGGAAACCTTAAAACGGAATGTCTCGAAACTAGGTTCTCTCTGCCTTTGTGAAATTAAAAATATATCACGTGATATTTTTTTCCGTACATACTTAAGACATTGCAGGTTAAACGGAGAAAATCGCAATAAAAGATCACAAACAGAAATATTATAGCAATTGTTCTAAAATGTTCAATTTAAAGACTCTGTCTGTTGAAAAGTAAAACGGAACGCTTTTATAATATATATTTAATTTTATAAATTATATACTTGAGTTCTTCATTTTGTTTTTCTTCAACAAAACTATTTTATATTGTTTATTTAATAACCCTACTCCTTTGCTTTTTGTTAGACTGAATACAACTAATTGCTTATACTGAAAACTTTATTATATTTCATAAAAATACGAGATTTTCTTCTAAATAGTTCACAGTTAAGAATATACAATATTGGAAATTTACTCTTTTATATTACTTTAATAGGGAAGTACAGTCTGCGAGGCGTAAGTTGAGCTTTGCATTTGTGTGCGTGTACACAGATAGTGTAGGTATGACGACTACACACATGCATTGTATTTACCTAAAATTTGTGTTTAGAATGTCCACAGAGAATTTTATTTATAACTAATAATAGATGCATTATTTACTATTACATAATTCTCTGTATATCTAGTTGTATTTTCGACAATTTGAAATTATTAATATTTGCTGAATATAGTAAATGTATCAATAATAGTAATAATATGTAAATTATCATTTAATCAACCAAATTTCATGCACGTTTGCTCTCGGACAGGCTGCAATATGATATCATGAACACACGAAGTAAATCCCGTAGAAATTAGATACAAAAGCAACGTACACTCTGAATATTTCATGTAAAATATGAAAACCTTAAAATGTTATTTTTTAATATTAAAATTATTTTGTGCATATATATTTTTTTTACTTTCACGTTGAATTTGTTTCAAGTTTTCTCCCCCTCTCTAAAACTTAATTTTTTATAGTAAATGTGTCATTTATTGATGAAAAATTAAAAAAAGAATAACATAAAAAAAAAGCTTAGCTGTACTAAGGGTCTCACAAGTAGCATCTAGATGATCATATTTGAACACATCACTGCTCTACCGCGACTACCAAGACTACACATGCCAGCGAATCATTTTTAAGTGACATTAAAAGTTAAATGACGTCTCTGAGTGCCTTTATTCCCTCTAAATACATTTTACCCACATAAACAATTTCCATATAGTAAAATAAACATCGATCCATTAAATCGTTATAGTATGATTCAGCACGAATGCTAATGCATTTCTTTTTATGGAAACACCACTAGTGTATCGCGTTACGTCAAATGTAACCGACGAGGATGACGGCGCCATCCATCAACCAGATATATCCCTCGGCCCCCTCGAACGAATCACTCATCGAACGATATCTCTTTATCGTTGTTTTGCATACATTAAGATGTGAATGGTAATATTTGTATTGGCATATAGTATGCTACTAGCATATGAATATACTACTAATATTATATGAACTAATAAAATGGACAAATTAATGACCTTATTACTTTTACATATTATGTACTAGTGGCCCGCCCGCGGCTTCGCCTGCGTGAACTACGTTATTATTAATTTCTGTCTCCATGAGTACCTACATTCTATAAGTGACGACCATGCAAAATTTGATACTCCTAGAACTTGTAGTAGTAACGAAGTCTCATACAAACTTTCAACCCCAAAAACAGCCCCTTAGAAGTCGAATATTGCAAATTCCCGTCTTAGCGAGCACCTATGTCCTATAAACAACTCCTATGCAAAATTTGAGATTTCTAGCACATGTGGTTTCTGAGATTTCGTGATAAGTGAGTGACCTTTCGATTTTATATATAGAAGATATATACAGATGAAAAGTTATTAAAATATATATATTATTATTATTATATATATATTAAAAGTTTTTTCCCCATTATCCATTTTCTTTCTTCTTTCATATGGGCAGAGACATCAGGTTTATAATATGTTTATATTGGTTGTCATAAAATTCCAACAACTACCTCTAAATTTTCAACAAATCGAACGCCGAGAATTTAATAATAAAAAGAATAAAGTGTTGGATTTTTTCATTTATTAATTGATAGGTAGATGGGGGTGAAGCAATATAAACAGGAAAAATACTAAAGTCGCGCATTTGCTCGATTTGGCTCGATGCCGAGGGAAATTAATTATTATTTATTTCTTCATTCTTGTGTCAAGGCTTGCGCGCGGCGTTAGGTTCCACCTCTCACGTTAGGTTCCACCTGTCATTAACAGAATCGTTAAAAAACACGTTCCATAAGAGCATGTCGACAATAATCCGTCGTTTGACGAGCTGTGTTTACGGCTACAGCCGGAGTATCGCCGAGCGCCAAATAAATAGCTGACGATACTACATTTATAGCTGATAATATATTTTAATGGACACCAGGAATGAACCTTGCTGTGACGTCGGATTTTATTTGACACCGTTTTATTTACTTTTTAATGTATACTAGGCTTTTATCCTATATATTTGTTTCTACCGAATACGGATGCTGTGGAAGTGATGGAGTTGAAGATTGCCAATCGGTTGGTATCTTACTTCAGTAGTAAGGTTTTTTTGTTTTTATTACAGCCTCGTCTTTTTATAGTGTCTAATGGAGGACTTGATTCATTTTTAATTTTTTTTATGATGGCTTTGTTAGAGTAAAGTGATCAAACCAATGTTTGTTATTAAAATCAAGTCAATTGATTGTTATTAAGCAAGTCAAATCACGCTTCACGCTGTATCCCGCACACATCAGGGTAGACAGAGGGAACCTAGTGTTAACATTCCATTTCCCACTTTCTACCGAATTCTGGAGGCATTGCGTGTTGAGTGGCAGAACTCAACACAGAAATGTAAATATAAACGTAAATGAATATTTCACTTCCTCGAGTGGGGATCGAACCCACAACCGTCACGTTACAGTCACACTCTTGTGCCGCTGCGCCACGACGGTCTCGGATAAATTTTTGTAATAAACAAGTAAATGACAATAGTGTAGTTTGTCCGTATATGTTTATTTTGTACTTCGTAACGACTTCTCACCGCCATATTTCACCTAACTTTAAAACATTTTTCATCGAATTATTGTACAATATTTGCAGATAAACTAATCTATATATATAAAAGGACTTGTCCTCACTGACTGAGGTAAGACGTACGCACAGCCGTAACATCAGTGCGTAGAAACGTGAAATTTGGACCGATGTTTACTTTCGTAATCTGGACATCCACTAAGAAGGGATTTTGAAAAATTTTAACCCTAAAGGGGTGAAATAGGGGTTGAAAGTTTGTATGGAAAAAA